>JARYGA010013863.1:0-27977 GCA_030545235.1 Helianthus tuberosus
GATCTGCGTGTTGCAACAAACCTGTCAAACATGAAAAAATAGAGGTAAAAACGTTGAACCACACATGTACGTTGCGTCGTATTAACTTGCAAAATTTGAAACAAAACATCAAAAAGTTGAACCACACTTGTACGTTGCGTCGTATTAACTCGAAAAATTAAGAACTATACGTACCGAAAATTTGCCAAATATGAAAAGTATAAATGACAAAAGTTGTCAAGTTAAATTGCAAATAATGAAAAGCTTTATGTTAAAGTTAAAAAAACAAATTATGTAGGGTTAAAATTGCAAAAGGTAAAAACCTTTGGGTTAAAAGTAATGAAAAGTTTGGGTTAAAGTTAAAAAAACAAATTATGTAGGGTTAAAATTGCAAAAAGGTAAAAACATTTGGGTTAAAATTAAAAAAATCAAGTTTTTTTTTTTTTTTGAAAAACTCTCAAAGCACAAGTTACAAATAGTTATGCACAAAAAATTTGCTTATTTATATATATATGGAATGGAATATATATCATGTATATATTTTATTTCCTAGTAGTAGCCACCAATCAAATTCATTCAAGAATCCTTGTCAACCTTTACGTACAAGATTAATATGATTCCTTCCTTTTATTTTTATATTGTGGCACCCTTTAATAATATAAAATAGAGATAGTGGGTTCTGGCCCACTCACTGAAAATAGCTGCAATTTTAATTCGGTCTCTGGCACCTCACCCTGCCCAACTGGCTGGTTATTTCTTTAGTACTCGTTTTTGCTCCATTTGCACCAGTACCTGGCAAAACACAAAATAATGTAATACAATACTAAAACTAAATAAAAACAAATAAAACCTATACAAAAAATATACACTTTACACGGAACAAATATGTATATTTTACCCTACATCAAATATCCCTACACTTAAGCTTTTTTCGTCCTCGAAAAAGAATTATGCAACGGAATCAGATATGGATAAATACTCGGGTCAAAAACTTATTTATGTTTTATTAAAACCAACGCTTGCATTAGCCGCGATTGCGAATATACTTGTCCATTTAAACACAAATCCGGTCTCAAGCCCTTATCATGTGAATTTAATTTAAGTGCGGTCAATCTACCTAGGGTCTCACACTAGAATCTACGGTCCATCTAATCCCGCCTCAAGCTTATAGAACTAAAGGAACGATCACTGGACCAATTCCCAACCGTCTTATATCAAAACCAAGAGAATTTACAATCAATTTTTTTTCCTTTTTTCATTCATTTTTTTCATTACTTTTCATTCTTTTTTTTTCCTTTTCTATGAGCGTAGAGGTTGCTTTCCCTAACCAAGAGGCAATCCGGCTGTATAGTCGCTATCCCCAACTCGGATTACTTAGGCTTCGGTACTTTTTTTCTTTTCTTTGCAAGGTCGATTTCACACATCCTAGCGGTAATCCGGTTGTAAAGTCACTATCACCAACCCAGACTACATAGAAATGCGCTACTTTCATTCAGTTTCTAGCTCATTATTTTATTTTTTTTCTATTTTTGCATGATCACAAACTCTAACGGTTTTAACTTATAACGGTGCCCCTTATACTCTTATTGGCAGTTTCAATTTCCCATATTTCTCAGGCGAAAACCCACTAGTAGACCGACAATTAAGGTAATATTAAATCAAAGATACCTAAAACCAAACCGGGCCTATTCACATATCCCAAACTAGACACAAGCTCAACTTAATTAATCTCATATTATCATTATTTGAACCCGAACAAAAACCCATCTTTTCTATCATTTTCCGTATTAATTTTGCAAACTTCTTTATTCAAAAGACATTTTCTGATTTTTTTTAATTTTTTTGGATTTTCTATTTTTTTTATTTTTCGACTTTTTGACTCAAACGACACACTAACTAGACACTAAACGATAGTTTCCTATCCCCACACTTAAACTCTACATTGCCCTCAATGTAGGATGGAAACCGACTCAAAAGACTAAAATAAATAAGAATTAAAAATACTAAGGGCATAATTGGAAAGGACTTAGCTGCTTAATTATCGCATAAGCTCCAAAACTCTTGTCCAATCCAGCTCGGTTGTATAGCATTTCGTTCGCGATCTGCTTTGACACTGACTGGTATACTTGGTAGATGCCTGATATTCGAAAAGCAGCTCCAAAATCACCCTAATGGAGATTGAGTACGGGTGGTACATATCAAACCTGCTAAACAAAAACAAGCAAAAACTAAAGCAGTATCGACTCTAAAAAAATGACTCAAAACTACTAACTTAGAGTCATAGTACAAATTAAATGACTTAACGCCACAAACTACCGAAAATACACCGAATATATATATATATATAAAATTTACAAAACTCTACAAACCTCCCCACACTTGAATTTAATCTGGAGGCTTCTCTTCGATCTGAACCCGGTCTAACCCATTTAATTCCACCCGGTCTTTATATATACTTAAAAATTTAATGGTGGAATCGAAAAACAAAGTAAAGCTTTTTATAAAATTGAAAAACATTGTAAAACATTCAATCAGGTCAGACCACCAATATTTAAACTTACCTGGAATGGACCGGATGCGTGGCATGTAACGATAAGAGCGGTCGTGGTTGCACTTTAATTGCTCCATTTTCTGTTTCGCCCATCTTCCGACCCGGAACCATCTCCGGTTTCCAGGTTCTTTCTTTCTTGCCCTCTCCCGTGGCCTTGAATATTCAGTTACCCCTACCACGGGCTAGCTATGATGTTCTTCATCTTCCACCATTCCCTCTACTTCCTTGGGAAGATCCCCACACTTAATTTCTACGTGCGGTGTGGGTTCACTTATTTTCTCGGGTTTACCTTCTAGTAGGGCTTCTAAATTTGCTAAATCACCTAATGGATCAAATTCCCCTACTTGTTCAGATTCTGATAAACCTTCTAACTCCCCTAAAAACTCATCTTCCCAACTTAACACTTTTTTCTCTACCTCAACATCAAACATACTCTCCAAAGAATCACCTAAATCTAATTCCTCTTCAACATCTACTTCCTTAACTAATGATTCTTGGTAGATTCGCCACTCTTCTTGTTCTTCCTCGTCATCTGAATCACTCTCTCACACTATCCCGCAATTAGGCACCTGCATCGTAATCTCATCATCTTCACAGCCAAAACCAATGATGCCCTTCTTCTCCATTTCTTCTACTTCTTCTAATCTCATAGACATTTCTTCTATTGAACATCGAATGTCTGAGAGTATAGACTGGTGATTTTGAAACAGGACTTCATGTTCTTGAATCATTTTCTGAGTAGTCTCATCCGTAGCTACTAGTTGAACTAACAACCCCGTTATCCTATCCAGCTGGTCCTGCACATAGACTTCAGAATTTTGCTGTTGGGGCTGGTGATACGGTTCCTCATACTGGTACGAGGAATACCCCTGTGAAAAATATGACTGCGGCTGCACATAGGGGTTAGCATAATAATATGCAGAGAACCTCAGGAAATATGGACAAAATATAGAGATGTGAGGTACACCACAATCTTGACACATAACTGACACTAAGACTCAAGAAAAAGAAATGACACAGACAAGTAGACTCCTACGACTCAATATACAAAATATACAAGTAGCACAGATATGTCAGATAAGATCAGTCAAAGAAATTAATGCAATTACCAAGAGTCCCCGGCAACGGCGCCAAAAACTTGATGTGTGCTAAACAGACTATTAAAATAAACTAAACTAGACTCTCTATTCTAGACACTAAAAAGCTTTAATTCTAGACTCGACCTAAAACCACACAATCGGCAAGTGTACCGATCAATGTAGTATACCCTAGGAATTCCGGATATCGAACCACGAGACTCTATGTATCACGTAAACTAGACTCTGATAGACACTGACGGACGCGACTTGAACTTGTTTAATTGTTTTGGGGGGGGGGGGTTACGGAAAAAGTAAGGAAATCTATATTAAACTACTAAATTAAACTAAAGCTAGACTAAATACGAAATAAGGCTAAAGGGCTTTTCTTATATGGAGAACAAGACCACCTAGACAAGAATCCTGGATTGCTATTAAAGACTTACCTATTAAGTTAACTGCACGACTTATGGAACCGGGATCTTAAAGTACTAAACCTATTAAGAACCAACTAAGCCCCTCGACCCTTCTCAAGGAGAAACCTGTGGAACTACCTAGGTTGTTAATCCTACCGGTTATTAGACGCCTTTCCAGTTGTCTAATTATTGTATAAGTACCCTAATGTTGACCTACTCTTTTCCAATCATAGATCTAGGGTAGTTTGAATTAATTAATTAACTTGACTTGATAGACTAATAAAACCGACAGGTCAACTAAGACACGACCTTTTCCAAGGACTATCTAAAGCAATTTGTCGGGTAAAACCTACCAATAGCCCCTCACTTTCCAGGTATTAGGACAAGCAGAACACTAAGACTTAGTAAATTAATATCAATTACTTCTAGGGGTTATCGGCCGATTATCCCTAAAGAGTTAAGATTTCTTACGTGATATAGACACTCACCAAAATCCTAAACCATAGTATGACTCTATGTTGTGATATAGACCGTCACTAAGAATCATACGAAGCAAATGACAATAATAAACCAAATTAAAGTACGCATGTGCATCAAATCAATAAAACAAACTTCTTACTATACACAATCAATCCATAACATTCATGCAAATAACGAAAACCGTAAAAACTTTATTCAATCCATTCAACTAAGTCTAGGTGGCTTAAAAGTTTAGCCAAGCATGATAATCTTAAAAACAATCAAACAAGGTTTAGAACAAGAATTCATTAGAATAAAAACAAGAAGACTAGAAAATAAAAGAAACCGAATAATAAAACCCGGTAGTTCCTTGTTCTCCAAGCTTCCCGCTCGATCCCGATGATTCCGTAGCCTTGAACCTGATGCTTCACAATTCGTCCCTTACTCCTGCCTTGCGTCTGATATTCTGATGTCGACTGTTCGTAATATTCAGCCCTTCACCACTTTTGTATGCCTCCAAAGAATATTAATAAAAGGCCACCCTCTTCGTCTGATGTTGTCGAATATCCCCAAATAAATGGGCTTCGGCTCAACAAGCAAAATAGCCGGCTCCCTATTAATGTGCGGCTGAATTAATTTTCTTCGAATGTGTTCTTAGAATTTTGTCTAATGTGCTTTCCCAATTGTGTATAATATATATCATGTATATATTTTATTTCCTAGTAGTAGCCACCAATCAAATTCATTCAAGAATCCTTGTCCACCTTTACGTACAAGATTAATATGATTCCTTCCTTTTATTTTTATATTATGGCACCCTTTGATAATATAAAATAGAGATAGTGGGTTCTGGCCCACTCACTGAAAATAGCTGCAATTTTAATTCGGTCTCTGGCACCTCACTCTGCCCAACTGGCTGGTTATTTCTTTAGTACTCGTTTTCGCTCCATTTGCACCGGTACCTGGCAAAACACAAAATAATGTAATACAATACTAAAACTAAATAAAAACAAATAAAACCTATACAAAAAATATACACTTTACACGGCACAAATATGTGTATTTTACCCTACATCACGTTCTGAACGTTTTTAATCCGCTTGTTGTTTCATTCTGTTTTGAGCTTTGGTCAAGGATTGTTTTAGCAACCTTATTGTTGCTTCTTTATCCATTAAAAACTCATCGAGCTCCCCATTACCTGCATCTTTTTTAATATAAGGAATATAGAGTGGGGGCGGATACCCTTATAAAGCTTCAAACGGAGTCATGTTGATCGATGAATGGAAAGTAGTATTGTACCACCACTCGGCTAACGGAACCCACTTAGCCCATGTGTACGGTCGCCCCATCACCATGCAACGTAAATAACCCTCCAAGCACCTGTTAACCACCTCGGTCTGGCCATCAGATTGAGGATGGTAAGCTGTTGATAGGTTAGCTGCAATACCCTGTAATGATACGAATTCCTTCCAAAAAGTACTCATGAATATCGGGTCTTGATGGGTAGTGTGAAACATGAGCCTTATGTGTATTAGATTGTATGATTTAATGCGGTTTATGTCATTATATTCGTTGAATATGTTAACTACGAAAGTTTGTGGTTTTACAGATTAAGCGTGTAACACGGTGAAGTTAGAGAGCGTAACCTACGGTCCATGCATGTTAAACAACAATGTTCCAACAACATAGAAACAAATTGTCTAGAAGGGGGTTGGCATCGTGGGCGTTGTGAAAAGAGAACAAGAAACAGAAGATTATGAGCGTAACCTACGGTCAATAACCGTAGGCTACGAAATAAATACACTTCAGCATAAATATGGGGATGGCATTTAATATGTTTTAAAGGAAAAAGGTTTGACCAAAACCCTAAAGTGGACGTGACTTGAGGGGGAGTTGATTATTTACTTCATAAACAATTAGTGGGGACATGATTAACATGAAACATCATCATCATCACGGCAGTCAAGAAGGGGTGCACATGAGGGTTAATTAAAAGAGAGGAATATCTCATCCATCATATTATTACTTGACGGTGGATTTGAGACAAGAAGGAGAAGCAGATTCACTTTTGTGAATTGGGCCGCACATGGACTTAAAGGTGGGCCGCCAACATGAAGCAGACATCACGTAGTGGACCTCTGGGACGGCAGAAAAGACACACGCATACACTTTTGGGCCGATCACATCACATGACTATTGAATCCACACACGCACATGTGGGCTTGGGCTTGATTCGACGGCAACATTTATGGAACATCATACATCATCTTTAACGGCGGAGAGGAGAGGATAGAGAAGGCTATGAAGATCAATCAACCGACATGAGCGGCTAAATCTCTAGTGGACACTTCGGGTGAATGATTGTGTAAGACACTATTGATTTGGTTTATTGTTTTATGTATTGAGTTTGGATTGTAACCGTGTGACAGACGGTCTTTACTTGCGTTTTTATAATTCGTTTGACAAACGAATCCTGTGTTAGACAGAGATATAAATACGTTTAAATCTGATTATACTTTGTTGGTTGAATAATTATTCATTGCATGAATAGTTGATAATTATATCGTTTAACCAATAGTATCCAATATGACAATCAGCTAAGTTATTAGTTAATCACACAATCTGAATCCCGGAGTGATCACCTCTCCTTATCATTGTTTATTACAACTCAACCTTTTTCTTAGTTTTTATTTGTTAATTTAGATAATTCTCACAATCAAACAAACTGATTTTCCAATTCTGTAATAGTTAATTAAAAATTTTCATTACAACACTTTCCACAATCCTCCTCTGGTTCGATATCCGACTTACTCTAGCTACTAGTTTATTTCGGTTTTTGCATGTCACTAACGACAGACATCAAAATGGCGCCGTTGCTGGGGAGGCGTGCGCAAAGTGTTTAGTGTTAAGTTTTAGTTAAAAAAAAAAACCTAAAAATTTTTTGTTTTTATTTTGTTATCTTATTTGTTTGTGATTCACGTGGGTAGTTGAACTGTGTTTGTGCAGGATGACAGATCTTACTATATTTTGCGGCTCTTCTACATGCATTTTGTGCGGTGAACCACTTCACCCGTGTATCGGTTGCCACGAGGCCCGATTTAGACGGGAAAAAGCGAAATGGGAAGAACCACAGATGCCTTACTATGATAATCCTTCCCCTCCACCATATTTCTATGATTCTGATACAACGGTGGAGGATGGTTATTACTCTGACGGATGGGATCGGGACGAGGATGCTTATTATGATCCAAGGACGGATGGACAATGTTTCTGTTGCGGTCGTAATCATACTTCTATTTATGATGATGTGTGCGCGGTGTATTTGGAAAATCCAGAGTATTGGAATAAAAAAATGATGGATGCGTACATCTCAACACCGTATCAGGGATACCGACAGTATCATCCCGAGGAATATCCTGAGCCCGAGGGTGTCTATACTTATTAGACCGAGGAGGAGAAAGAGCTTGCTGTGTTGGAAGTGACTTTGTCCAAACTCAAGCAGTATTTATCAGCACCCAACCTTTCCAATGAAGATCGAATCAGCTGTTTAGTTTCTAAGTGTCAGAATTTAAAAAAGAATATAGAAATAGAAGAGCGTCTCTCACCATTACCTGATGATATTAGAGATTATTCTCACATGGAGGAGGAAGTTGTGGAGGATAATACCACACCAATGAATCCTTTATCTGATGAAGAGTCACTGGTGGATCAGATGGTGTGTGAAGATGATGAGGCAGAGCAGACTGATGAGATGAGTGTGTGTACCGAACCTCTTTCCATATCAATCATTCCAATTAACAAGTGTGGGGAAGAGGGTTCGAGGAAGAAGATGAAAAGGGTGAAGCTACAAGACATCGGTGTATATCTCGTGAAGTGGATCAGCGAAACCCGCAGGTGCTTTCGAAACATGCCAATTATACCGACGAACTTATGGAGATGGCATGTAAATTTCCGGGCATTCATTGGAAATGCAGTGGGTAAGTGTGCATTGAGACCACCATAACACATATCAGGTATGGTCTGGCTGAAGACCTTTAAACTTAGCGCTCTCGGGAGGCAGCCCGAGGATGTAGAGTATTGTATTTGTTCTTTTGTTTTGGTGTTGGTTATGTTTTGGCAGGTTACTACGTTTAATTCCCGCGGATGCAATGATTCAAGTGTGGGGATGTTTGGCAACATCCCCGATGAGATATCAGAGAATCCAAGAGATGTTTACGGCCTTGTCCGATCATAGCAGCCGCTCCGCTACAGACACTTGCTGATTGAATTATCAGGTTCATGTGTCTCTCTATCATTTTGTTTTTATTTTTATTTGTACATTTGGTGGTGTGAATCTTTGTGTTGGGAATGGTTTTATGTGTCGAGTCGTCTAGTTGTTAGCCGTTCATGGTTTGTTAGGTGGTATCTCTCGATTTTAGATTATAAATTGCACCATACATTGGGGACAATGTATCCCAAGTGTTGGGATGCGGTAACTCGAGAAAGGGTTGGTATGACTGTTGATATTAAATGCTTGAAAGGGTTGAATTTGCTTAAAATTGATAAAATTTTGAAAATTTTTGTTTCTCAAGTATGCTTGAACTACATGAAAACCAACATTTTCAATTGCTAAAGGGTTTCTTGCTGATATTAAACTAACTTAGATCCCTAGTCATGGTTGTCCCTTTAAGTTTCATGAGAGTATTTCTGACAGGTTTTTTATAAAATAGTTGAGAAGAGATGCCTAACTAGGGGTAACATGCTTTAGGAATTACACATGCTACGTGTCGGTAACCCTTATTCCTTTTGTTCGGTGAGATATTTGAGCCTACTAGATTGTTAGTTGAATTGCAATAAATGTTCATTTGATGAGTGTAGTCCATATGTTGCTTTGTATTAGAACTTGTGTGGTTTGATACGTGCCGAGACTGTGGTTAGCGTATACACATAGATGATAAAGGCATTAGGATCCTTTCATTGTTTCGTATGTTGATTATTTATCCATCCCACTTTAGTTAACCATGTTGAGCCTTTCACCTTTGGTTTGTTACACCTTGTTTGACCCGTTTGATTACCAACCATGAATGACAATTACGTGTTTAGAAGTCTGTTAAAAAAAAACTAAAAAAAAAGAATGAAAAAAAAAGAGAAAAGGAAAAATAGTGAAAAATCATTATTATGTTCGTGTTAAATAAATGGGTCGAAAATACCCAAAGTGTTAGTAGTATTGTGAATAAAGTTATCATGGTTTGGTATTTGTTTGTGTTCGCCATATAAAAAAATGCCAAAAATATATCCCTACCTTTACCCTTAACCCAAAACCCGAAAAGTCCTTTTGATATGTGTTACGTTATTTGATACGGTGGAGGTTTGATTGCTATACAAGCTTATGATTGCAAAGTAGCATATTTGGTTTTGAGAGAAATATATACTAGCTCATTACACGTTAGTCTTGATTAAACCGGGAGGAGTGATCATTGTGAGGGGCGTGTGGCATGTGTGTAGTATCATAAGCATGTTAGTTTTAGTTAGGCAAGTCTTACATTGTTTTAAATGCGTATCATTTATTTGTCAGATTGTCAATCTCGATTGTGTCAGTCTATGGGACGGGTATGACCTGGGACCTTAAATTGCTAATTCGGTAAGGGATTTAATAGTGATTTGTTAATAAGGTAAGTAATGTTTGTAATGGTTGCTTGAGGACAATCAAGGATAAGTGTGGGGATGTGCTGGGTAGTGTGAAACATGAGCCTTAAGTGTATTAGATTGTATGATTTAATTCGGTTTATGTCATTATATTCGTTGAATATGTTAACTACGAAAGTTTGTGGTTTTACAGATTAAACGTGTAACACGGTGAAGTTAGAGAGCGTAACCTACGGTCCATGCATGTTAAACAACAATGTTCCAACAACATAGAAACAAATTGTCTAGAAGGGGGTTGGCATCGTGGGCGTTGTGAAAAGAGAACAAGAAACAGAAGATTATGAGCGTAACCTACGGTCAATAACCGTAGGCTATGAAATAAATACACTTCAGCATAAATATGGGGATGGCATTTAATATGTTTTAAAGGAAAAAGGTTTGACCAAAACCCTAAAGTGAACGTGACTTGAGGGGGAGTTGATTATTTACTTCATCAACAATTAGTGGGGACATGATTAACATGAAACATCATCATCATCACGGCAGTCAAGAAGGGGTGCACATGAGGGTTAATTAAAAGAGAGGAATATCTCATCCATCATATTATTACTTGACAGTGGATTTGAGACAAGAAGGAGAAGCAGATTCACTTTTGTGAATTGGGCCGCACATGGACTTAAAGGTGGGCCGCCAACATGAAGCAGACATCACGTAGTGGACCTCTGGGACGGCAGAAAAGACACACGCATACACTTTTGGGCCGATCACATTACATGACTATTGAATCCACACACGCACATGTGGGCTTGGGCTTGATTCGACGGCAACATTAAGGGAACATCATACATCATCTTTGACGGCGGAGAGGAGAGGATAGAGAAGGCTATGAAGATCAATCAACCGACATGAGCGGCTAAATCTCTTGTGGACACTTCGGGTGAATGATTGTGTAAGACACTATTGATTTGGTTTATTGTTTTATGTATTGAGTTTGGATTGTAACCGTGTGACAGACGGTCTTTACTTGCGTTTTTATAATTCGTTTGTCAAACGAATCCTGTGTTAGACAGAGACATAAATACGTTTAAATCCGATTATACTTTGTTGGTTGAATAATTATTCATTGCATGAATAGTTGATAATTATATCGTTTAACCAATAGTATCCAATATGACAATCAGCTAAGTTATTAGTTAATCACACAATCTAAATCCCGGAGTGATCACCTCTCCTTGTCATTGTTTATTACAACTCAACCTTTTTCTTAGTATTTGTTAATTTAGATAATTCTCACAATCAAACAAACTGATTTTCCAATTCTATAATAGTTAATTAAAAATTTTCATTACAACACTTTCCACAATCCTCCTCTGGTTCGATATCCGACTTACTCTAGCTACTAGTTTATGTCGGTTTTTGCATGTCACTAACGACAGACATCAAAATGGCGCCGTTGCCGGGGAGGCGTGCGCAAAGTGTTTAGTGTTAAGTTTTAGTTAAAAAAAAAACCTAAAATTTTTTTGTTTTTATTTTGTTATCTTATTTGTTTGTGATTCACGTGGGTAGTTGAACTGTGTTTGTGCAGGATGACAGATCTTACTATATTTTGCGGCTCTTCTAAATGCATTTTGTGCGGTGAACCACTTCACCCGTGTATCGGTTGCCACGAGGCCCGATTTAGACGGGAAAAAGCGAAATGGGAAGAACCACCGATGCCTTGCTATGATAATCCTTCCCCTCCACCATATTTCTATGATTCTGATACAACGGTGGAGGATGGTTATTACTCTGACGGATGGGATCGGGACGAGGATGCTTATTATGATCCAAGGACGGATGGACAATGTTTCTGTTGCGGTCGTAATCATACTTCTATTTATGATGATGTGTGCGCGGTGTATTTGGAAAATCCAGAGTATTGGAATAAAAAAATGATGGATGCGTACATCTCAACACCGTATCAGGGATACCGACAGTATCATCCCGAGGAATATCCTAAGCCCGAGGGTGTGTATACTTATCAGACCGAGGAGGAGAAAGAGCTTGCTGTGTTGGAAGTGACTTTGTCCAAACTCGAGCAGTATTTATCAGCACCCAACCTTTCCAATGAAGATCGAATCAGCTGTTTAGTTTCTAAGTGTCAGAATTTAAAAAAGAAGATAGAAATAGAAGAGCGTCTCTCACCATTACCTGATGATATTAGAGATTATTCTCACATGGATGAGGAAGTTGTGGAGGATAATACCACACCAATGAATCCTTTATCTGATGAAGAGTCACTGGTGGATCAGATGGTGTGTGAAGATGATGAGGCAGAGCAGACTGATGAGATGAGTGTGTGTACCGAACCTCTTTCCATATCAATCATTCCAATTAACAAGTGTGGGGAAGAGGGTTCGAGGAAGAAGATGAAAAGGGTGAAGCTACAAGACATCGGTGTATATCTCGTGAAGTGGATCAGCGAAACCCGCAGGTGCTTTCGAAACATGCCAATTATACCGACGAACTTATGGAGATGGCATGTAAATTTCCGGGCATTCATTGGAAATGCAGTGGGTAAGTGTGCATTGAGACCACCATAACGCATATCAGGTATGGTCTGGCTGAAGACCTTTAAACTTAGCGCTCTCGGGAGGCAGCCCGAGGATGTAGAGTATTGTATTTGTTCTTTTGTTTTGGTGTTGGTTATGTTTTGGCAGGTTACTACGTTTAATTCCCGCGGATGCAATGATTCAAGTGTGGGGATGTTTGGCAACATCCCCAATGAGATATTAGAGAATCCAAGAGATGTTTACGGCCTTGTCCGATCATAGCAGCCGCTCCGCTACAGACACTTGCTGATTGAATTATCAGGTTCATGTGTCTCTCTATCATTTTGTTTTTATTTTTATTTGTACATTTGGTGGTGTGAATCTTTGTGTTGGGAATGGTTTTATGTGTCGAGTCGTCTAGTTGTTAGCCGTTCATGGTTTGTTAGGTGGTATCTCTCGATTTTAGATTATAAATTGCACCATACATTGGGGACAATGTATCCCAAGTGTGGGGATGCGGTAACTCGAGAAAGGGTTGGTATGACTGTTGATATTAAATGCTTGAAAGGGTTGAATTTGCTTAAAATTGATAAAATTTTGAAAATTTTTGTTTCTCAAGTATGCTTGAACTACATGAAAACCAACATTTTCAATTGCTAAAGGGTTTCTTGCTGATATTAAACTAACTTAGATCCCTAGTCATGGTTGTCCCTTTAAGTTTCATGAGAGTATTTCTGACAGGTTTTTTATAAAATAGTTGAGAAGAGATGCCTAACTAGGGGTAACATGCTTTAGGAATTACACATGCTACGTGTCGGTAACCCTTATTCCTTTTGTTCGGTGAGATATTTGAGCCTACTAGATTGTTAGTTGAATTGCAATAAATGTTCATTTGATGAGTGTAGGCCATATGTTGCTTTGTATTAGAACTTGTGTGGTTTGATACTTGCCGAGACTGTGGTTAGCGTATACACATAGATGATAAAGGCATTAGGATCCTTTCATTGTTTCGTATGTTGATTATTTATCCATCCCACTTTAGTTAACCATGTTGAGCCTTTCACCTTTGGTTTGTTACACCTTGTTTGACCCATTTGATTAACAACCATGAATGACAATTATGTGTTTAGAAGTCTGTTAAAAAAAACTAAAAAAAAAGAATGAAAAAAAAAAGAGAAAAGGAAAAATAATGAAAAATCATTATTATGTTCGTGTTAAATAAATGGGTCGAAAATACCCAAAGTGTTAGTAGTATTGTGAATAAAGTTATCATGGTTTGGTATTCGTTTGTGTTCGCCATATAAAAAAAATGCCAAAAATATATCCCTACCTTTACCCTTAACCCAAAACCCGAAAAGTCCTTTTGATATGTGTTACGTTATTTGATACGGTGGAGGTTTGATTGCTATACAAGCTTATGATTGCAAAGTAGCATATTTGGTTTTGAGAGAAATATATACTAGCTCATTACACGTTAGTCTTGATTAAACCGAGAGGAGTGATCATTGTGAGGGGAGTGTGGCATGTGTGTAGTATCATAAGCATGTTAGTTTTAGTTAGGCAAGTCTTACATTGTTTTAAATGCGTATCATTTACTTGTCAGATTGTCAATCTCGATTGTGTCAGTCTATGGGACGGGTATGACCTGGGACCTTAAATTGCTAATTCGGTAAGGGATTTAATAGTGATTTGTTAATAAGGTAAGTAATGTTTGTAATGGTTGCTTGAGGACAATCAAGGATAAGTGTGGGGATGTGATGGGTAGTGTGAAACATGAGCCTTAAGTGTATTAGATTGTATGATTTAATGCGGTTTATGTCATTATATTCGTTGAATATGTTAACTACGAAAGTTTGTGGTTTTACAGATTAAGCGTGTAACACGGTGAAGTTAGAGAGCGTAACCTACGGTCCATGCATGTTAAACAACAATGTTCCAACAACATAGAAACAAATTGTCTAGAAGGGGGTTGGCATCGTGGACGTTGTGAAAAGAGAACAAGAAACAGAAGATTATGAGCGTAACCTACGGTCAATAACCGTAGGCTACGAAATAAATACACTTCAGCATAAATATGGGGATGGCATTTAATATGTATTAAAGGAAAAAGGTTTGACCAAAACCCTAAAGTGGACGTGACTTGAGGGGGAGTTGATTATTTACTTCATCAACAATTAGTGGGGACATGATTAACATGAAACATCATCATCATCACGGTAGTCAAGAAGGGGTGCACATGAGGGTTAATTAAAAGAGAGGAATATCTCATCCATCATATTATTACTTGACGGTGGATTTGAGACAAGAAGGAGAAGCAGATTCACTTTTGTGAATTGGGCCGCACATGGACTTAAAGGTGGGCCGCCAACATGAAGCAGACATCACGTAGTGGACCTCTGGGACGGCAGAAAAGACACACGCATACACTTTTGGGCCGATCACATCACATGACTATTGAATCCACACACGCACATGTGGGCTTGGGCTTGATTCGACGACAACATTTATGGAACATCATACATCATCTTTGACGGCGGAGAGGAGAGGATAGAGAAGGCTATGAAGATCAATCAACCGACATGAGCGGCTAAATCTCTTGTGGACACTTCGGGTGAATGATTGTGTAAGACACTATTGATTTGGTTTATTGTTTTATGTATTGAGTTTGGATTGTAACCGTGTGACAGACGGTCTTTACTTGCGTTTTTATAATTCGTTTGACAAACGAATCCTGTGTTAGACAGAGACATAAATACGTTTAAATCCGATTATACTTTGTTGGTTGAATAATTATTCATTGCATGAATAGTTGATAATTATATCGTTTAACCAATAGTATCCAATATGACAATCAGCTAAGTTATTAGTTAATCACACAATCTGAATCCCGGAGTGATCACCTCTCCTTATCATTGTTTATTACAACTCAACCTTTTTCTTAGTTTTTATTTGTTAATTTAGATAATTCTCACAATCAAACAAACTGATTTTCCAATTCTGTAATAGTTAATTAAAACTTTTCATTACAACACTTTCCACAATCCTCCTCTGGTTCGATATCCGACTTACTCTAGCTACTAGTTTATTTTGGTTTTTGCATGTCACTAACGACAGACATCAGGTCTCGGTCACACACGATAGAACTAGGACACCCGTGGAGCTTGTACACATTATCAATGAACACTTGAGCCACATCAGCCGTTGAAAACGGATGTCGAAGCAATATAAAGTGGCTATACTTGGTAAGTCGGTTGACTACCACCAATACCGTATCCTTACCGTTAGACTTGGGAAGCCCTCCGATAAAGTCCATAGAGATGTTGGTAAAAATCGTGTTAGGTATGGGAAGCGGTTGTAGTAATCCTGGCAACGCCACATTCTCGTGCTTGGCTCTCATGCACACGTCACAACCGCGTATAAACTGTCGAACCATCTTTGTGATTCCCTTCCAAAAGAACATGCCCTTTACCCGTTGCGTTATTGCATGAATTCCCGAATGGCCCCCAATTGGCGAGCTATGGCACAAGTTCAAAATATCTTCACGAAGTTGTCTGTCCCTTCCTACTACCTGTTTGCCCCGTTTTGTCAACCATTCCCCATTCCATTTAATGTTGGCTACCACCTCACCATTTTTTAATTTGGTCACTATTTCCTGGAGTTGGTCATCTTTTTGTTGACAAGTGATGATTCGTTTCATGAGAACAGGTTCAAAGGAGTTTATAGATGTGGTGAAAAGTGATACCCCATGCACCCGAGATAATGCGTCAGCCGCTACGTTCTCTTTTCCTTTTTTATAATCTATAGAATAATTGTAACCCATCAGTTTGGCGAGCCACTTATGTTGGAGAGGCGTCGTCACCTTCTGAGTTAGCAAATGCTTTAAACTTTGCTGATCAGTACGAATGAGGAATTACCCGGTTACAAGATAATAGTGCCACTGTTTTACCGCCATTAGAATCGCTAATAACTCCTTTTCGTAGACCAATAAGACTTGTTGTTTAGGAGATAATGCCTTGCTAATAAAGGATATTGGGTGTTTGTCTTGCATCAATACCACCCCTAGTCCATAAGTTGATGCATCAGTTTCGATAACAAACTGCTTCGATAACGCTGTTTTGTGGATGTCCTCCGAACACATGCGTACCTGATGATAACCCGAGCGCAAGTCGAGTTTAGGGAACACCGCTGCACCCCCGAGCTCATCCAATAACTCTTCAATCAGGGGAATCGGAAATTTATTTTTTACCGTTGCTTCATTTAACCTCCGGTAATCCATACACATCCTCCACTGGCCATCCTTCTTTTTAACCAAGACAACCGGTGCAGCAAAGTCACTTTGGCTATTGCGTATGATATCCGCTTCCAAAAGTTCGCGGGTTGTTTTCTCGATAACATCCTTTTGTACCGTTGGGTACCAGTACGGACGTTGACTGATCGGCATTGTACCTTCCTTCAAAACTATACGGTGGTCAAACTTGCGCTCTAGCGGTAAACTAATGGGCGTTTGGAACACATCACTAAACTCAGTTAAAAGGGACTGCCATATGTACTCATCCTTCCCTGGTACTATCTTGGATTCAAAACAAGGTACATGAGGTTGTATAAGTTGTAAACTGAACAACTGTGAAGAATTTGCCTTAGATTGTTTATGTATTATGGACCCCATTTTTCCCCAGAACACACCAAGAACTTGTTATTCTCAATCCCCTTAAGCTCACAAGACACCCCATCTATCTTGAATTTCATGGTCATCTTTTGAAAATTCCATAAAATATCCTCTAGGGGAAATAACCACTGAACTCCCAGAATCATGTCATAATTTTCTAAATTGATAAGGAGTACCTCGGTCGTGTACCATCTTCCTTCCATCGTCCACTGAAACTCAGGACAAACCTGAGTACAGTGAAGTTGTTTGCCATCGGCCACACCTACCTTAATCGGTGGGATGTCCTTTACTGGACATTGAAGTCTATTAGCCAACCTGCTGTCAATAAAATTATGTGTCGAACCCGAATTTATGAGGATATGGAGTTTTCGTGTCCCCATTGATCCCATAACCCTCATTGTCGAGTACGAAGGTAACCCGGTTAACGCGTGTATTGAAATCTGAGGATCTGATTCTTGTTCTTCAGTAGTCGGCGTGACATCCTCTCTGTCCACATCGTCGTCCACCTCAATAATAAAAAGCTGATTTCTGGTACACTTATGGCCCGGTACAAACTTTTCGGTGCACCAAAAACACTCACCTTTTGATCTTTTTCGTTCCAATTCCTTACTGGTTAGGCGGCGTGGATTGTTGGTAATAGGTTTAGTAGGTTTCGAATATGGAGCAGGTAGTAGAGGTAATTTATTTGCATTCATAGGTGGTGTAATACGCGTTGCCTCTTGGGTTTTCTGCGGTGCCCCTTTACCGGTAACGATGGAGTTCATCAGGTTTTTGTTGTTAATGTTTTGAATTCTCGCCAACCCGTATGCCTCATGCAGGGTTCGAGGCTTGAACATCTTCACCGGGACCTTAATCTCCTGTTTCAGCCCCTTCAAGTAGAGGCTTACCGCTTGTTCTTCACTAATCGTAACCTTGTTAAGTAGCCTGTCAAAATTCGAGTTATATTCTTGCAAGTCATCTTCCTGGTTGAGAGATGCTAACTCTTCCATAGCATCCTCGAACATTTCATTAGAGAAATGGGCTGTGATGGCTCGTACATAGTCCTCCCAAGGTAACTCGGTTATGGGCATCCCCCTGATTTTCATGTAGGCTTGGTGCCATTGAATCGCGTCCCCCTCGAAGTGGACGACGGCACACTTGACTTTCAAGTTCGCTGGTGTCTCGTCAATCGAGAAAAAGTGCTCACACCGGTATACCCAACCCTCGACATCTTCACCCTTGAATTTGGGAAATTCGATTTTACCCACTCTCATCGGCCGATTGTTGTTGTTTTGGTCATTGTCGCTAAACGCACCCGAGTAGTTGTCCGAACCAGAGTTCTCGTTCGACTTCTTCAAGAGTTGTTCCTGTTGGTTCATCATAGCCGCAAGAGAAGCCTGAAGTTCAATGATGGCCTTCTCATGCTCCTTGATCGATTTGTCTATGTCTTGGTTCCTTGTGTTGGCCATGGTTGAAGTTGAATCCGAAAGGGATCGATAGAGAGCTCTGATACCCTTGATAGGGTTAAACCAGAGTAAGAGAGAAACTAGGGGTGAAGAAGATTGATAATATCTCTGAATGGTTTATTAATATGCAGAAATAATTATAAATACCGTCATGAGTTACAAGGAGCCCCCTTAACTAATGACAAAAGACATAATAATACCAATTGTTTAATTATTAATAAATACCATAACAAAGATGCCTCAGGTTTTTAAGTTTTAGGAAGCTGTAGGGCAACTTAGTTAATCTATCACAACCAGATAGGATCAATGTTTGTAAATTATATAGATTGCCAACAGTTTTCGATAAATGATTGATGCTAGTTCGAGATAGATTAAGATATCTCAAGCGCCTCAAAGTACCAGTGGACTCCGGTACCTCACTTATATAAGAGCGACCCAAATACAAAACCCTTCACAATGGTAACTCAGGAAGCAAGTCGGTGAGTATCTTATTGGATAAGTAGAAACCCTGCCAACTTTGTGCCTCCACAACAGACGTTGCCAAAAATGTCCTCAAACATTTGGCTCTTTTAAATGCCTCGAACTTCTTGTAAGCTACGTAATTCTCACGATCAAATGACATATGGCGGTATTTTTGCAACATCTCCATCCTAATATTCTTCTCCGACTCATTGTCTAACCTTAAAAAAAATCGGTAGAAACAGATGTCGCCAAGTCATTCATGAGGTCATGCATCACAAATAATGATTCATTATTAGGCGCTTGTTGGAAAAATGACCTCGACAACAACTCGTCAAAGAATTCTTGACCCACGTGTTCTTTTGTTGAATCGCTTTGGAAGAACCCATCTGCCATCCATAGTAAAACCAGTTCCTCCTTATCAAACAGGAAGTCCTTGGGGAACAAGGAGCAGTATGCAAACAATTGTTTCAAAGTTGCAGAAAGATCTTGGTAACTTAGTCTAAGGGCGGGGAGAATTCCACCTTTATATTTTAATCTCCATATTGTTAGAAAATTAACCACTGATCAGATCCACTGATCAATTTAAACCAAACCACTGATCAGTTTAAACCAAACCACTGATCTGAAAAACCACTGACCAGTGTAACCACTGATCAGTTTAACCAAACCACTGATTAAAAGCACTGATCTGGAAAACCACTGATCAGTTTAACCACTGACCAATTTAACCGAACCACTGATCAGTTTAAGTCTGTTCAAACGTGAACAGAACCCACTGATCAGAACAGTGGTTAGAAAAAGCTGCAATAAGATGAAGAAAAGAAACAGTAAACGTTTGAACCGGGCTTGTGTTTAACACAATTCCCTTAAATAGTTCGTCGTCTGTTCCCAGGGTACGCCGGTTCGAAGCAGCACCGTGCACTGCCGGACTTGATCACTTGCCTGAAAAGAAAAGGAGAATGCTGTAGAGAGATCGAGAGAAGAGATGTTATCTGGTCTGTCAAACTGTGTTGGTCTGGTCTAGTTTTATAGTCACAGAATTCATAACCGAATTCTGGACATTATTGCAATGAATAGAGAACCGTTTAAAACTGATAATGGTCATTAGTACAGTTTTAAAACTGATAATAAAAACCATTTAACACAATAATGATCATCATAATACTGAATAATCATTTCAGTTTAAAACTCATTAAACTAGCCCAACCGTTACACTTTTAAAGACTAATTAAAAAATAATTAGTCAGTCTCGAGTGCAAAAACCGTCACCCGCGAGCCCGGGTTTTCGGAGCTGCATTCGTGTCCGCAGGACGTGCGGGCGTACACGAGTTCAACTAAATCCGATTCCATTTTTTGCACCCCCCTGCGCGCGCGCGGGTAGGACTTGTGGTAAAACATGTCATAAGACTTCAAAGGCTTCATTAAGGTTTCACCTTATAAATAGCCTATCTTTTCACTCCCACACCGATGTGGGACAAGGTGAATTACCAACTTGAGACTTTCATTCACACTAAACTTCCAAAAATCCCCCACATGAATGGAGGTCGATCTTAGAAACAACATAATTCCTTGTTACATTTCAGCAGTTGAGTTTTGCATACGATAGGTAGGTGTTACCCTTTGAACCTTCGCTCATGAAATGCACTTAGCCCACTAGCTCTGAGTAGAACTCGATGTCTTTGAACTCGTCTGCCGTTTGTGTAGACGACAATGCACTTCACACAAGACTCTCCCTGACAAAGTCAAGTCCTCATAGTTATGTTCGTTATGGTCATGAACATAATGCCTGGTTCTGTGAGAGCCGTTAAGTATTGTGCCCCAACAATACCCTTCGAAGCGACCCCACTTCTCTCTCACATAGGTGATTCACTATGTATGTTTACTTTAGTCGAATCATTAAAAGCCATAGGCTTAGCCTCACACTTGTCACTTTTAGGAATGGACTAGGAAGTTTATAAAACTTTATAATAAACTACCTTATTAAATGCGTAGGGTTATCCCCCCACAGTGACCTTGCTTATTCATACAATTAGGTTTTCCTATTGAACTCAATTCTTGGGATCTCCGGTCTATTGAGTTAGGTTTCCATCATATGAACTTCATTTTTCAAGGGCTTCAGTCCCATTCCCACGGACGACTTCTGTACTAACTCTCTACTTAGGCCTTTTGTCAGCGGATCCGCAATATTATCCTTTGACCTCACGTAGTCAACAGTGATAATTCCTGTAGAGATTAGTTGTCGTATCGTATTATGTCTACGTCTGATATGTCTGTTCCTACCATTATACATTGTGCTACGAGCTCTGCCAAGTGCCGATTGGCTATCACAATGTATACAAATGGCCATTGCCGGCTTAGGCCGTCTTGGTATATCCTCAACAAATTGACGTAGCCATTCTGCCTCTTCACCTGCTTTATCTAAAGCGATGAACTCAGATTCCATCGTGGATCTAGCAATAACCGTTTGTTTTGATGATTTCCATGATATCGCTGCACCTCCAAGTGTGAATACATACCCACTTGTTGCTCTGGAATCATTCGTGTCAGATATCCAATTTGCATCGAAGTGTCCTTCTATAACTGCTGGATATCTGTTATAATGCAACCCGTATTCCCGAGTGTATCTTAAGTAGCGAAGCAACCGAGTGATACAGTTCCAATGCATTGAACTTGGGTTGCTTGTGTATCTACTTAGCTTGCTCACAGCAAATGCTATGTCTGGCCTAGTACAACTCATAAGATACATCAAGCTACCAATAATTCTTGAGTATTCCAACTGGTTGACGGGTTCACCTCTATTCTTGGCTAGATGTTGACTTGTGTCAAGTGGAGTTCTAGCTTCATTAGAGTCATTTGCATTGAACTTCTCAAGAATTTTGTTCACATAGTGGGATTGACTTAAAACGAGTCCACTTTGGGTTCGTGTGATTTTGACCCCCAAAATCACATCCGCAAGACCCATGTCTTTCATGTCAAATCTTGCTTTTAGCATGTTCTTTGTAGATTTTATGATTTTGTTATCGCTTCCAGCAATGAGCATATCATCTACATATAGACACAAAATGACACATCCATCAGATGTGTCCTTCACGTACACACACTTGTCACATTCATTGATTTTGAACCCAGCATCAAGCATGACATGATCAAACTTTTGATGCCATTGTTTTGGAGCTTGTTTCAATCCATACAGGGATTTCACAAGTTTACACACTTTCTTTTCTTGCCCAATAGCTGTGAAGCCTTCGGGTTGCTCCATGTAGATTTCTTCCTCTAGAATTCCATTCAAGAAAGCTGTTTTCACATCCATTTGGTGAACTTCCAAATTTCTAATGGCGGCAATGGCAAGCACCAACCTGATGGATGTTATTCGCGTAACTGGCGAATATGTATCAAAGTAGTCTAAACCTTCTCGCTGTTTATATCCTTTGATCACCAACCTTGCTTTGTACTTATCGATGGTTCCATCTGGTTTTATCTTCTTCTTGAAGATCCATCGATATCCTAGTGGTTTACATCCTTGAGGAAGATCCACTAGTTCCCAGGTATGGTTCTGTAAGATAGAGTCTATCTCACTTTTGATTGCCTCCCTCCACTGAGGTCCTTCTGAGGAATGTACCGCTTGTTGGTACGTTTGAGGTTCATCTTCTACCATATAGGTAAGAAACTCAGGTCCAAAGGATTTTTCAGTCCTTTGTCGTTTACTTTTCCTGATTTCAACTTCCTCAGATTGTTCTCGAGGTTCATCGTTTTCAACTTCACCCTCGGGAACAATTTCCTCAACCGGTCTAGAAGAACTCGGTTCACTTTTATCTAAGCATGGGAACACATGTTCAAACCATGATGCATCCTTAGATTCGATTATGGTGCCTTTGCATATTCCAGGGTTCTTGGAATCATGCACAATAAAACGATAAGGACCATAAGGACGGGTGTATCCTATAAATACACAATCCACCGTTTTGGGACCTATTATTAGCCGCTTAGGTGGTGTGACCACCACCTTAGCTAGACACCCCCACACTTTCAAGGATTTATATGGTGCTTTCTTTCCCATCCATAATTCGTAAGGCGTTACATTCTTTTTCTTATTGGGTATCATGTTCATCACATAATTCGCCGATAAGATTGCTTCCCCCCACATGTTTTGGTTTACACCAGAACTTATCATCATGGCATTCATCATTTCTTTCAAGGTGCGATTTTTCCGTTCTGCTATGCCATTTGATTGAGGGGGGTAAGGAGCTGTGAGTTCGTGGATGATTCCACTTTTTGCACATACGTCAATAAAAGGTGAAACATATTCACCTCCTCGGTCGATCCTTACAATTTTGATTTTCCGATTTAGTTGATTCTCAACTTCGGCTTTGAACAAGATAAACTTGTCAATAGCCTCGTCCTTACTCTTAAGTAAGTACACATAGCAATACCTTGTACTATCATCAATGAACGTGATGAAGTATTTGTTCCCACCACGAGTAGGAATTGCTTTTAGATCACACACATCAGTGTGGATCATCTCGAGGGGTTCGGTGATTCGTTCCACCTTTTTGAATGACGATTTCGTTTGTTTTGCTTCTACGCAAGTTTCACATTTATTAATTGAGTCGATATCGAATGTTGGTATGCAATCAAGTTTGATTAAATGACGAATGGAATTATAATTTACGTGACCTAGTCTACCATGCCATAAATTAGAAGACTCAATCAAGTAAGTAGAACTAGTAGCGTTTTCTTTCATTGCATTCACGACAATTAC
Organism: Helianthus tuberosus; assembly: GCA_030545235.1. Classification (NCBI taxonomy): domain Eukaryota; kingdom Viridiplantae; phylum Streptophyta; class Magnoliopsida; order Asterales; family Asteraceae; genus Helianthus; species Helianthus tuberosus. The sequence continues at coordinate 23,970 of JARYGA010013863.1, forward strand.
ATTGAGTTTAAACATTCCATTTAGGGCATAGCCCTTACCAACATACACACCATTTTTGGTCAACACGACCTTATCCGACTCAATCACTATTTTGAACCCAAACTTGTTCAATTGCCACCCCGAAACAAGGTTCTTACGAATTTCTGGAACATACAACACATTGGACAATGTGAGTTCTTTTCCAGAAGTCATCTTCAAAACAACGTTACCCTCGCCTTTTATTTCCGCCGTGACAGAATTTCCCATGAAAACCTTTTCTCCATTAGTCACCTCCTTGAAGGTGTTGAAAACGCTTTTGTCAAAGCACACATGTCGAGTAGCCCCCGTATCGACCCACCAATCCTTGTTATTTTGCCCAACTATGTTCACTTCCGTGACCAAAATAGAGAGGTCCGTGACCATGGCAACAAGCTTATAGACTTCATCTACCATGTTCACTTGTTGAGTATTTTCCTTCTTCTTGGGAAGCTTGCATTCGCTAGCCTTGTGCCCTTGCTTTTGACAATTGTAACAAGTTCCAAGGAACTTCTTTTTCCCAACTCCCCCCTTAGGACCAAGGTTGGAGCGTTTCCCATGACTTTTCTTTCCGCCCTTTCCACTGTTTTTTCCCTTCGAAGATTGCCCATGTTCAACAAGATTGGCCTTCACAGTTTCAGGACCATCAATCCGTTTCAAAGCCAACTTGTTATCTTCTTCAATACGAAGACGAACAACGAGATCTTCAATGGTCATCTCCTTTCGCTTATGCTTGAGATAGTTCTTGAAATCAACCCAACTTGGTGGCAGTTTTTCAATCATTGCCGCAACTTGGAATGTCTCGCTGAGGACCATTCCTTCCGCATGAATATCATGAAGAATAACTTGCAATTCTTGGACTTGGCTCATGACAGTTTTAGCATCTATCATTTTAAAGTCCAAGAACTTAGCCACCACGAATTTCTTAGTGCCCGCATCTTCTGTTTTGTATTTGCGATCCAACGACTCCCATAATTCTTTGGCAGTCTTGGCTTTGCAATACACATTATACAATGTGTCCACCAAACCATTCAAGATAAAGTTGCGGCACAGGAAATCCGAATGATTCCAAGCATGCATCGCGCTCACATTTTGAGCATCCATTTCCCCTTCATCAACATGGGGTTTAGGTTCAGTCAAGAACCTTGCCAGATTCAGCGTGGTCAGATAAAAGAACATCTTTTGCTGCCACTGTTTGAAATTCACACCATTGAATTTCTCTGGTTTTTCAGCATGCGAAACTGCATTAGGCAGCGGTGCAACCAGACCGGTAGTGACAGAAACAGCAGAAGTCATGACCGCAGAAACAACAGTAGTCATCGGCTGGGATTCCATTCTGAAAAGTAACATAATGCAGGAACAAATCAGTAATAGAATCTGTTTAAGTTTGTTAGAAAATTAACCACTGATTAGATCCACTGATCAGTTTAAACCAAACCACTGATCAGTTTAGACCAAACCACTGATCTGAAAAACCACTGACCAGTGTAACCACTGATCAGTTTAACCAAACCACTAATCAAAAGCACTGATCTGGAAAACCACTGATCAGTTTAACCACTGACCAATTTAACCGAACCACTGATCAGTTTAAGTCTGTTCAAACAGTGGCACGTTTGAACTGAACCCACTGATCAGAACAGTGGTTAGAAAAAGCTGCAATAAGATGAAGAAAAGAAACAGTAAACGTTTGAACCGGGCTTGTGTTTAACACAATTCCCTTAAACAGATTTGTCGTCTGTTCCCAGGGTACGCCGGTTCGAAGCAGCACCATGCACTGCCGGACTTGATCACTTGCCTGAAAAGAAAAGGAGAATGCTGTAGAGAGATCGAGAGAAGAGATGTTATCTGGTCTGTCAAACTGTGTTGGTCTGGTCTAGTTTTATAGTCACAGAATTCATAACCGAATTCTGGACATTATTGCAATGAATAGAGAACCGTTTAAAACTGATAATGGTCATTAGTAAAGTTTTAAAACTGATAATAAAAACCATTTAACACAATAATGATCATCATAATACTGAATAATCATTTCAGTTTAAAACTCATTAAACTAGTCCAACCGTTACAGTTTTAAAGACTAATTAAAAAATAATTAGTCAGTCTCGAGTGCAAAAACCGTCTCCCGCGAGCCCGGGTTTTCGGAGCTGCATTGGTGTCTGCAGGACGTGCGGGCGTACACGAGTTCAACTAAATCCGGTTCCATTTTTTGCACCCCCCCAGCGCGCGCGGGGGTAGGACTTGTGGTAAAACATGTCATAAGACTTCAAAGGCTTCATTAAGGTTTCACCTTATAAATAGCCTATCTTTTCACTCCCACACCGATGTGGGACAAGGTGAATTACCAACTTGAGACTTTCATTCACACTAAACTTCCAACACATATCTCACTGTTTAACACTTCCTTCCAGTGCTCTACTTCATCTTTTTTTGTTCTCAACAGTCTACCCAGTGCTCTCAAAGCCAAAGGTAATCCATCACATTTTTTCATAATAACTTATGTATATGGTTTGAGTGACAAATGTGACTCGAAGTTATTTACACCTAATGCATGTAGAGCAAATAAAGACAAGGCGTTGTCATATGAGAGACTGTCTAACTGCTTGATCAGAGGATTGTGAACTAGTTGTTTGAGCAATTGATCCTTCCGTGTTGTTATGACTATTTTACTTCCAGGGGCGCATGTATAAAACGGTCTGACCAGGGTTTCCCAATCTTCATAGCTTTCAGTCCACACATCATCTAGTACCAAAAGAAACTCTTTCTCCTTTAGGTGTGTTTTAAGCTCTTCTTGAAGCAAATTTAAATCTGCAAATTTCTTGTTTACCCATGCCACAGTTTGAAAGATGACTTCGCTTATACCAAAGCTATCAAATTCATTGGAAATACAAACCCATGCTTTGAGTTGGGAGTGATCCTTGACTTGTTGTTCATCATACACAAGTCTAGCGAGAGTAGTTTTCCCAACTCCACCCATACCAAGTATGGGAACAATGCTATAGTTTTGGTCACATGGTTCATCTTCCGGTAACATTAACTGTTGGACCAATGCCTCTTTCGCATCTTGGCGTCCAACAATCCTAGATGGATCAACAACAGAGGACTGTAATCTTCTATTATTATATTTTGGCTTAGTTTCCCCTCCTACACTCAAACCAAAATCATCTCTTTGCTTAACTAGACGTTCTAATTTGGCGTTAATACGATCTAACTTGTCATGCATCTTAATAGTTGGTGAGAAGTTTATGCAACAACTTGGAATCAGCTTTGTTACCTTGCTAGCTATTGATTCTGAGTCATGGGTGAACTCATCCTGCATAGCTTCAGTTGCCCAGCCATCGAGTACGTCATCTATGCCATAAGCGAGATGCTGAAGATTATCCAGCCATCCTTTCACAGATTGATTGGTTATCTCCTTCTCAGAAGCATCAGCAAGCACATCTTGGATTAGTTTTAACGAGTCCTGACATTTCTCAATCTCAGCACCCATCCCCTTGTAGCGAGCAATGTTTCTCGAAGCTTCGTTTATCAGCTTATCAATGATCATAGGGAGGAGGGCAGAGAGCATGGGTTCAACCATTGATTATAGAGGTGAGATTGTAGTTGAAATGGCCGGGTGATAACGAGTGAAGAGTTAGTTGTGTATAGTGGTTTCAGTTAGATTCATGGTCAACGGTTTCAAGTACTGTTTTGCACACTCAGATCAGATCTGAGGACTGAGATCACCAATCACCATCCAGGGGCGGTACCTTACCTACCCTGCCATCCTGGCCCCAGTTTTTATATTTTAATATACTGATAGTGATTTTGGAGTCTTTTGCTTGATTAAATTTAGGCTCCCTTTATTCCCACATACCCTATATCTTATTTTCACACCCCCTATTGTATACGGGCCGTATACAGTTATACGGCTCGTATGGAATGTTTTTTAATAGGAAAATGCGCAGGGAATGTTTTTGATTTTATTATATACGGCCCGTATATAGTTATACG
>JARYGA010013864.1:0-36685 GCA_030545235.1 Helianthus tuberosus
GATTCATTGTTAATTACTAATCACTTTAATAGATCCAATGCTGTTAAAGGTGAAAAGCTAATCAAATATTTAGAGATACTCAAAGAATTGGCACTCTCTTTTGTTTCCTTTAGTTTAACACAGGTACCAAAGGAAGAGAATGCAGAGGCTGATGCATTGGCCAATCTAGGATCATCCTTGAAGATTCCAGAGGATATCAGGATCCCTATTATCCACATCCTAACCCCCGCTATTGAGGATCATGTAGCCATGGAGATAGGAGAAAATTCTGCATCATCCCTAGTGATGATACACAATCTCATTCAGGATCATGGATCCTCCCAATCAAAAGATATATCCAACATGGAGAGATTCCTACAGGAGAGAAACCCCAGGGCTTTCAAAATTAAGGTATCTCAGTTTACAATATTGAATAACATGCTATATAAACGATCTCTTGCAGGACCATATCTAAGATGCATTGAGGATCCTGAAATCCAAGAAGTCCTAAAGGATTTTCATGAAGGAGATTGTGGAAACCACACAGGGGGCAGGGCATTATTTTCAAGGATCTTGAGGACAGGATACTATTGGCCTACTATGAAGAAGGATGCTGTGGATTATGCCAGAAAGTGTAATCCTTGTCAGAGACATAGTAATATCCTTCACCAACCAGCAGAGTTCTTACATCCTATATCCTCTTCTTGGCCATTTACGAGATGGGGAATGGATATAGTTGGTAAACTTCCCAAGGCACCTGGTGGAAAAGTATTCATGCTTGCTATGACTGATTACTTCTCCAAGTGGATAGAGGCTGAAGCCTTTGCTCAAGTCAGAGAAAAGGAAGTGATATCCTTTATTAAAAGAAACATTATTACTAGATTTGGTATCCCTTCTGAAATCGTTTGTGATAATGGATCCCAATTTATTGGGAGTAGAACTACTAACTTTTGTGATAGCTGGGGGATTAAGATGATAACATCAACACCAGTCCACCCACAAGCTAATGGTCAGGCATAATCATCCAACAAGATCATCATCAACAACTTGAAGAAGAAGCTTGGATCCAAGAAAGGAAAGTGGGCAGAAGAACTAGCTTATGTACTATGGGCTGATAGGACAACTCCCAAGAATGCCACTGGCCAAACTCCATTCTCTTTAGTCTTTGGAGCAGAGTCAGTGATCCCTACAGAGATGGTGGTCCCTACTGCAAGAACAAGCATTCGTGATCCTGAAGAAAATGCTAAAAACTTGGTTCAAGACTTGGATACTATAGAAGAACTCAGGGATTTGGCAAGGATAAGGATGGCTAGTTATCAACTAAGGATGGCTGGAGCCTACAATAAAAATGTCAGGATCAGGAAATTCCAAGTTGGTGATATGGTATTGAGGAAAGCATTTCAGAATACCATAAATCCAGCCGATGGAAAATTGGCACCAAAGTGGGAAGGCCCCTACCTGATTGAAGCTGAGGCTGGAAAGGGGGCATATCGATTGCTAACAATGGAAGGTGATTTACTACCAAGAGCTTGGAATGCTGTCCACTTGAAGAAATACTTCATGTAATAAGGATTCATGATCCTTAGCAATATTCATGATCCTCATCCCCAAAGGATCCTTAGAGAATGGACGATCCTCATTCTGGTAATGATCTAATCTCAGACTATTTCATTCTTTTATTATCCTATATATAAGGAAAAGGATCCTGGATCCTTTATTCTCCTTTCACTTGATTCTGAGTTTTGCAGAAGGTTCATGTATCCTTAACGAAGGATTGAGTATCCACAGAAGTCTCCAGTTATTTGGGCTTGACCCCAGTTATTTGGGCTTGACCCTAGTTATTTGGGCCTGTCCCCAGTATCGCCAGTAGCGCACGATGATCCTGGTACAGTTCATGGCAATGGGACCAGTACTTGCTTTAGGAGCTGACAATTTCATTGTACTGGCTGTATCCGGGATCCTACGTATAATGGTAGACGTACCATACATCCGTTCCTAAGGTTTCTAACGTTTTCACGTTAGCTAAGGTTTTGGCATTTTCATGTCACTAAGTTTGGATAGTCGCCAGTGAGGGCCATACTCCAGTTTAAACAAGATCCTTTGGGCTTGTCCCCAGTTTTTTGGGCTTGTCCTGAGTTTTTTGGGCTTGTCCCCAGTATATTGGGCTTATCCCCTGAATTGTTGGGCTTGTCCCCAGTTGCTAACTCTTTTCTCATGTTGGCTTAGTCCCAAGTTATGCTCCATTTCAGGTTTCTGAACTTAACCAGCTAAGGATCCTTGATCCTTGCCTTTTATCGAGGTTTGTCTTTTGGTTATCCTGATTGTAAATGTTAAAGGTTTAGGATCCTAACTTGGATTCTCAGGTATGATCCTTAATTACTTTGAATTTATCCTTTATTTGTCTGAGTGACCCTTATTCTTTGACAACAATTTACATGATCCTTAAGTTACTTTACTTTTTTCAAGTTATCGATTATAGGATATTTGATCCTTGATCATATCCTAAATTTATTTAACTTAATCTATTAAACTTATATTCTCACAACTATTGAAGGATAAAATATATATGCAAAATAACAATACGAGAAATAGCCAAAAGATTAAAGTTTTATTTATTCACCAAAATTTAAACCCTTAGAGGTTGTCAAAATTGCTAACCCAAGTTTCTACCAGCAATACGTGGCCCGTCCACTTGGGTTGGCAAAGGGTGTCCATTGTTAACAGGTCTTAAAAGTGCAGGAAATAAAAGACGGCAGGATAACAAGTGGCTTCATCCCCCAAACAGAGGATCCCTCCACCACCTATTATCCTACCTATTGTTCAAAGGATCCATGATCCTCAACCCTAATAGCTATTGTTTAGTTATTACAGACCAACAATTGTTCATGGAAAACACCATAACCAAAAAACCACTACCAAATACTAAAAAATGGGCTCTAGCCGCGTCTAGAAATATCCATCATCGCCCATTTCTGCAGCTCACACCTTGGCTGCATCACCACCAGCATCATCACCACCAGCTTGATCCTTCCCGCTGCCACTCGCCTCAATCGCCAAGACTTCGGTAGCCTCCTCCTCTTCATCAAGCTCAGCCAGCTTCGCCTTCCAGCCCTCCTTGTCCCAAGTGGTCCTGTCGAAGTCAGGATCCTTAGCCTCCTGGGCCATTTGCAGCTTGATCTTGTACATGGTGATGGCGTCAGAGACTTTAGCATCCTCCAGCACCTCATGCTTTTCATGATTAGCGTTTATCTGGGCCATTACCAGCTGCTTCTTTGCCAAGTTCAGATCCTTCTCAAGGTGAGAGATAGTGTCATCCTTGGCTAGAAAGATCTTTTGGAACTTCAGCTGCTTCTGCTCAGCCTCTTCAACATATGCATCAAACAGCATTTCGATCTCAGCGAATTTCTGCAAAAAGACAAGGTAAAGTTCAGGATCTGTGATCCTCAAGTGGGCAGGATAATGAAGCATAGTGGGTGATCCTTACATCAGCAAAGTATTCCTGAAACTGGTGGCGGATGAGGGCCAGGCCTTCAAGATTGTCAGCTTCAGTGGCCTTTCTCTTCTTTCCCCCCTTGGAGGTGACAGGCTTGGGCACTAGAGCAATTGGGATAGCAGCAGTCTTCTTCTTCCCAGACCTGGGAGCCACAGTGCTGAGATCACTAACACTAAAGCGGGAGGCTGACCTTGAGGATTTTCCAGCGCCTACCAATACAAAACAACAGATAAGTATTCTTGTTTTATTTACATTTAAACATCTAATTATATACAAACTCGGATACTTACTTGACATTGTGACTGAGCCTGAGGATACTTCTTGAGAATCCTTGGTGTTTGCTTGAAATGATCTTACTGCAGGATCAAGATTCCGGAAAGTGGTGATCCTCTCTTTGGTTGCAGGTGATGGAATAATGTGAGAAACAGAGATAGCTGCACAAAAGATACAATAAGGGGTTAGTGATCCTCAGCAGAAATTGTGACAACTCGAAATTTAGAACCTTCTTGTATCCCGTTATATCATGCTTAAACGTGTAACTAGTAACTTATGTGATTAATGGTAAGCGAACCTCTTATGTGACTATGTGATTATTATGTGTTGTGCTTGTATGTATAGTTTGTATATATGCATAAATGAGCCGAAAACCATGAACCCGACTCGAGACCATGTGGTCTCGAGTGAACAATGCAACATATGGGCCGGTTGGCCACACACACACCCTTAGCCCATTCGAAGACCCATTAGGGTGCACTACTTGGGACGGGTATATAACCTTAGTGACTATCCATGTTTACCATTTTGGACAACACACTCACTCTCACACACACCTTCTCCTACACTACCTCACTCTAGAAAAACCTTAAGCCATAGATCTCCTCTCCTTCTCTTCGGATTCAACCGGCGATAACAAGAGCCCTCGGATTGGGAGCTTATTCATCGACTTTCTCATACCTTTGCACCTTAAAAAGCTAACCGGTTAGTGACTCTCATTATGTGTGATGTTTTGGTTGATGATAATGTGTGATGTTTTAGTTGATGATAATGAATAATGAGTTATTTGATAATATGTTGCCTTATGCATGATGAACATACCCCACTTGAATAATCGATACTAGGATTGTTGTTGTTCGTCTATGATGTTGATATTTAAATTCTAGATAAAGTCATGGTTAGTAAGAATAGATTGGTTTGTTAAGAATCATGCTAGTTGGACATATGAATAAGTAAGAGATATGTTTGAATATGGTGCTTGTATGTTCTTGGTTGAATATGTGAATGATAAGGATTATTGGTGCATTAAACTAGGTAGATTATGTTAACATGAATCGGTTTCATGAGCTTGTTTGATCAAAGGATGAAAAACCCTAAAGATGAACTAGACGAATATATGATGAATGTGATATGAACATGATATGAATATTTAAAATTTATGTGTTTGATCCGTTTTTGGTTAGGGTTAGACAAATAAACATGTTTATGAGGGTAGTACATAATGTTGCATGAAATCAAAATCCCATTGGATAGTACACTGTGCAGAATCAGCTTATGTCCAGTCGAGACCTTCGGTTGCGACTCGAGACCGCCGCATGATGAGCCGAGATCCCCAATTGCGACACAGGTTGCGAGTCGCAGACGCCTGGTTGCGACTCGAGACCAAAACAGCACAACTCGAAATCTCAGTTACGAGTTCGGTTGCGACTCGAGACCAAAACAACATGAACCGAGACCATGATTGCGAGTCTGGTTGCGACTCGAGACCGCCTGTCTCGACTAATGCATGAATGACTCGAAACCGCACAGTCTCGACTCGAGATCTCTAGTCTCGACTCGGGACCATGTACACATACACTGAATCGGACTTACAGTATTACGGGCTTAGTTGATGGGCCGGACCTTGGGCTTTGTTTATTTATATACTACTGTTCAACCCGTAGGCATTATTTGCAAACTGCCATGTTTATACATGTATGCCATGAGTAATACTTGAATGCAATGTGCTAGAAACATACGTGTACTGCTTGAATACGAACCTGATCGGTATGATACAACTATGATAGGACGCGGGTGACCACGATATTGCTTGTTTGACTTTTCTGTGTATCTACCGAGCAAACCAAGGTGAGTTCACACCCTCTACAAAGCATGGGATTCCCAGGGGTCGGGAATTGGGGTTAAGGAACATGGGTTCCTCGTCCTCCTTGGGTAGGACAGCAAAGGTTCAGGAATGAAATTCCTCGTCCTCACGGACAGATAACTCGTACTAGACCAAAACTCTATCACGAAGTCCCTCCTTTTTATATCGACTTAATCGCCGGGCCAATGGCGAGCGGGTCATTAGTTAGATAGCGCTATTTAGGTCTGACAAACCTCACACCGTGCCGCAGAGGACGGGCGTGAACTAATGGATCTGGGGCACGTCAATGATGATAGACATTGACAGTTTCAGGGCACATAAACATGACTACAGTCAGCAGTCGATATGGTAACGAGTCTAGTGTATACATGGGGTAGCCCCCACGGCCGAAATGCCGGATAACTAACACGGGGTAGCCCCCACGGCTGGATGGCCAGAGTAACCGGGAATAAACAAGTCACGTTTTTAACTATGGGGTAACCCCCACGGCAGGATGCCAGATAAAGGAAACTGTTTTCGAAACGACTTAAAACAAACACCCAACCGTGAACTCACTCAACTTGTTGTTGACTCGTGACTACATGCTTTGCAGGTCCTTAGGTTCTTAGCTGGAGCTTGCATGGAAAAGGATCGTTGTGGGACATGGACGGCTGTGTGCCATGTTAAACTTTGAAACAATTAAATTTATGCTTTGTTTTTAAGACTTATGCTTCCGCTTGCAACGTAACTATGTTTGTTTGAACACCAATTGTATTGGTTGGATTTTTATAACTACTTATATGCTTGTTCAATATGATTGGTGGCTGGATCCTGGTCAGTCACGCCTCCAAGCGGTAGTACTCCGCAGGTGGATTTTGGGGGTGTGACAGATTGGTATCAGAGCCATTGGTTATAGAGAACTTGGTTTTAATAAAGGGGAAAACGTTTTTGTTATAACCAGACTATAACCTGTACAGTGCTCAACGGTCCACAACGATGCCTCACTCCACATGCAAGGCTCAACATTCTAGGTGATATGATCTGTGTATATATTACCTACTTGTTAGTTACATAGTACATTGCTCATGGTATGCTTGGTTAGTGTAACTACTGTTGCTTGAACACGTGCGTACTTGCTCTATCTTATCGTTGTACTTTCGCGAACCCCTCTCACTCACATTCTTCTTGATATGAAGATCATGTCTGGACGCGTTAACCTGACACAAGCCCAGTTGACGGCTCTGATCAACGAACGAGTTGCCGCAGCACTTGCAGCTGCACACGCAGGAGGTATATCCTGCAGTCCGAACTCATTCTAGGATCTTTAGAATCCTACTCTCGTGAACCAACCTTTGTGTTAAACTCTGTCTTTTCTTTCACCCACGATAGGTCAGCATGTTCAGCCACCCGTGTGCACTTTTAAGACTTTCATGGACTGCCGACCAACTACTTTTAGCGGCACTGAAGGAGCAGTAGGTCTCCTACACTGGTTTGAGAAGCTAGAATCTGTGTTCGAAATGTGCGAATGCCCTGAGGCGCGCAGGGTGAAGTATGCTACTGGTACTCTCGAGGGTTTAGCCCTCACATGGTGGAACGCTCAGGTTCAGATGCTGGGGTTGGTTGCTGCAAACACCACCCCATGGGAGAATTTTAAGGAAATGATCAAGGAGGAATACTGCAGTCGTGATGAGATTCACAAACTGGAAGTGGAGTTCTTCAACCTCAAGATGACGGGGTCCGAAATTGAAGCTTATGTGAAAAGGTCGAACGAACTGGCAATTCTGTGCCCTACTATGGTGGATCCTCCCATCAAACGCATCGAACTATTTCTTCAGGGCTTAGTGCCAGAAATCCAAAGTCATGTGACTTTAGCGAACCTCGCCACCTACCAGCAAACTGTTCAGTTGGCTCACCGTCTCACGGACCAGGCGGTGGAGCAGAACAAGTTACCAAAACGCATAGGTGCTGCAACTACTTCTGGTATCTCTAGTGACAACAAACGGAAATGGGATGGAACTTCAAGTAAGGGTTCGACTTCTGTTCAGTCCCAGTCTCAGCAAAGAAAGACTGATGACTACAAGAGCCCTAATCAGCAATCGTCTGGTGGCCAAAGCCATGGTGGGTACAAAGGAAATCACCCCAAATGCAATTGCTGCAGCCTGCACCACAGCGGACCATGCACCAGGGGCAACTGTCATTGGTGCAACAAGCCTGGTCACGCTGCAAAGGATTGCAGGAGCTTATACCCCGCCAATCAGAATTGTCAGCAAGCTCAACAGAATCAACGCCAGCAGCAGCAGCAAGGCGATAACAAAGGGTGCTTTCAGTGTGGAGCTGAGGGCCACTTCAAGAGAGATTGTCCCCAACTGAACAGGAACCAGAACAACAACAACAACAATAACAACAATCAGGGGAATGGTAACAATGGGAACAACAACAACAATGGCGCCAGGGGGCGGGTGTTTGTGATTGGCCAAGGTGAAGCAAGGAATGACCCCAATGTTGTGGCGGGTAAGTTCCTTCTCGACGACTTTTACGTTTCAGTTTTATTTGATTCGGGTGCCGATACTAGCTACATGTCACTAGAAGTTAGTCGAATGCTTAAGCGTATACCAACACCTTTGAACAACAAGCACACCGTAGAGCTAGCAAATGGTAAAAGTTTAGAAGCCACACACATAGTCAAGGGTTGTAAACTTATTCTCGCTGACCAGACCTTCTCTATCGACCTTATTCCTATTGTCTTGGGTAGTTTCGACGTTGTCATTGGGATGGATTGGTCATCCCAACACCGAGCAGAGATTCTTTGCAACGAGAAGGTTGTCCGTATTCCAGGTCCCGGTGGTGAACCTCTCATGATTCAAGGCGACAAGAGGAGTGCTGTTGAGAACGTCATTTCTCTCCTTAAGGCCCAGAAGTGTTTGCGAAAGGGCCACACTGCCATTCTAGCCCTCATTACTGACACCACGGAGAAAGAGAAGAAGATAGAAGATTTTCCAGTTGTACGCGATTATCCAGAGGTATTTCCTGAGGAATTACCTGGTCTTCCGCCTCATCGCCAAGTCGAGTTTCGGATCGAATTAGCTCCCGGAGCTGCGCCCATAGCTCGTGCACCTTATCGTCTAGCCCCATCAGAGTTGAAAGAACTCTCTACGCAACTACAAGAGCTCCTGGATAAGGGTTTTATTCGTCCTAGCTCATCGCCCTGGGGAGCTCCAGTGCTATTTGTGAAGAAGAAGGACGGTACCTTCAGAATGTGCATCGACTACCGGGAACTCAACAAGGTGACGATGAAGAATCGTTATCCTCTACCGCGTATTGACGACTTGTTCGACCAACTACAAGGGTCGAGCTACTATTCGAAGATCGATTTGAGATCGGGTTATCACCAGCTGAGAGTCCGGGAAGAGGACGTCTCCAAAACAGCTTTTAGAACACGTTACGGACACTATGAGTTCTTGGTCATGCCTTTTGGGATGACAAACGCACCTGCGGTTTTCATGGACTTGATGAACCGAGTGTGCAAGCCTTACCTGGACAAGTTCGTTATAGTCTTCATCGACGACATCCTGATCTACTCTAAGAGTCAGGAAGAACACGAGCAGCATCTGCGACTTATTCTGGAACTCCTTCGAACAGAACAGCTTTATGCAAAGTTCTTGAAATGCGACTTTTGGCTTCGCGAGGTCCATTTCCTAGGCCACGTGGTAAACAAGGATGGGATTCACGTTGATCCATCCAAGATAGACTCGATTAAGAACTGGCCTGCACCTCGTACACCAAAGGAAATTCGCTAATTCTTGGGATTGGCAGGTTACTACCGGAGATTCATAAAGGATTTTTCTAAGATTGCACAGCCTCTCACCTCACTAACGCAGAAGGGCGTTGTTTATCGCTGGGGGAATGCACAAGAGTTAGCATTTCAGCACTTAAAGGATAGACTTTGCAGCGCACCTATCCTTTCCTTGCCGGAGGGCACAGACGACTTTGTGGTCTACTGCGACGCATCAATTCAAGGTCTTGGTTGCGTATTGATGCAACGAGATAAAGTTATAGCCTACGCCTCACGCCAACTTAAGGTTCATGAAAAGAACTACACTACGCACGACTTAGAGCTGGGAGCTGTTGTTTTTGCACTTAAGTTATGGCGGCATTACCTGTATGGCACCAAGTGCGCAATTTACACCGACCACAGGAGCCTCGAGCATATCTTCAAGCAGAAGGAACTGAATATGCGACAACGACGATGGGTCGAACTACTAAATGACTACGAATGCTCAATCAGGTATCACCCGGGCAAGGCCAATGTGGTGGCTGACGCCCTCAGTCGAAAGGACACTGCGCCTAAGCGCGTGCGAGCTTTACAACTTACGATACACTCTAGTCTCCCTTCCCAAATACGAGCTGCTCAGATAGAAGCACTGAAACCAGAAAACGTCAGGGCTGAAGCCCTACGCGGATCAAGGCAACGATTAGAACAGAAGGAAGACGGTGCTTATTACGTGACGGGACGCGTTTGGGTCCCACTCTACGGCAACCTACGAGAGCTTGTGATGGATGAAGCACACAAGTCTCGCTACTCAGTACACCCTGGATCAGATAAGATGTATCATGATATCAAAACTACGTACTGGTGGCCTAGCATGAAGGCCCACATAGCAACCTACGTCAGCAAGTGTTTGACTTGTGCGAGAGTCAAGTCGGAATACCAGAAACCATCAGGCCTACTCCAACAACCAGAGATACCTCAATGGAAATGGGAGCAAATTTCCATGGATTTTGCACTGGCCTACCTAGATCCCAGCGCGGGAACGATACTATATGGGTGATCGTGGATCGACTCACGAAGTCTGCACACTTCCTGGCTATCAAGGAGACGGATAAATTCTCCACTCTTGCAGAAATATACCTCAAGGAAGTTGTTTCGAGGCACGGGGTGCCCACCTCTATTATCTCAGATCGAGATGCACGTTTTACTTCAGAATTGTGGCAAGCAATGCACAAATCCTTCGGCTCACGATTAGACATGAGCACAGCGTATCACCCTCAGACGGACGGGCAGTCCGAGCGCACTATTCAAACCTTAGAAGACATGCTTCGTGCATGTGTAATCGATTTTGGCAACCGCTGGGAGAAGCATCTGCCACTGGTGGAATTCTCGTACAACAACAGCTACCACACCAGCATTAAAGCTGCTCTGTTTGAGGCATTGTACGGACGTAAATGCCGGTCACCTCTTTGTTGGGCAGAGGTGGGAGATAGTCAGATCACTGGTCCAGAATACGTGGTAGACACGACCGAGCAGATTGCTCAAATATGAAAACGCATGGCGGCAGCTCGCGACCGTCAGAAAGTTTACGCCGACATGGGCAGGAAACCGCTTGAGCTCCAGGTTGGGGAGCGGGTACTACTCAAAGTTTCACCCTGGAAGGGTGTGGTTCGTTTTGGTAAACGCGGCAAACTTAACCCACGATACGTTGGACCTTTCGAAGTCATTGAGAAAATAGGCAGGGTGGCCTACAGACTGAACTTACCAGCGGAACTCGGTGCAGTTCACAACGTTTTTCACGTGTCGAATCTGAAGAAGTGTCCGTCAGATGAGACCCACGTAGTTCCTTTGAAAGAACTCACTATCGACGAGCAGTAACGATTCGTCGAGGAACCAGTCGAGATCACGGACCGGGATGTTAAGGTCCTCAAGAGCACTAGAATACCTCTCGTTCGAGTTCGTTGGAACTCACGTCGTGGCCCAGAGTTCACCTGGGAGCGCGAAGATCAGATGAAACAAAAGTATCCCCAACTGTTCGCAAACAGTACACCCACTACTGAGGCCGAAGCTACGGAATTTCGGGACGAAATTCCAGATCAACGGGGGGTGGATGTGACACCCCAGGAAAACCGGGAAAACCATACAACTTAACTAGCTTCCTCAGTGAGTGCTTACCAAATTTCGGGACGAAATTTCTTTCAACTTGGGGATGATGTGACAACTCGAAATTTAGAACCTTCTTGTATCCCGTTATATCATGCTTAAACGTGTAACTAGTAACTTATGTGATTAATGGTAAGCGAACCTCTTATGTGACTATGTGATTATTATGTGTTGTGCTTGTATGTATAGTGTGTATATATGCATAAATGAGCCGAAAACCATGAACCCGACTCGAGACCATGTGGTCTCGAGTGAACAATGCAACATATGGGCCGGTTGGCCACACACACACCCTTAGCCCATTCGAAGACCCATTAGGGTGCACTACTTGGGACGGGTATATAACCTTAGTGACTATCCATGTTTACCATTTTGGACAACACACTCACTCTCACACACACCTTCTCCTACACTACCTCACTCTAGAAAAACCTTAAGCCATAGATCTCCTCTCCTTCTCTTCGGATTCAACCGGCGATAACAAGAGCCCTCGGATTGGGAGCTTATTCATCGACTTTCTCATACCTTTGCACCTTAAAAAGCTAACCGGTTAGTGACTCTCATTATGTGTGATGTTTTGGTTGATGATAATGTGTGATGTTTTAGTTGATGATAATGAATAATGAGTTATTTGATAATATGTTGCCTTATGCATGATGAACATACCCCACTTGAATAATCGATACTAGGATTGTTGTTGTTCATCTATGATGTTGATATTTAAATTCTAGATAAAGTCATGGTTAGTAAGAATAGATTGGTTTGTTAAGAATCATGCTAGTTGGACATATGAATAAGTAAGAGATATGTTTGAATATGGTGCTTGTATGTTCTTGGTTGAATATGTGAATGATAAGGATTATTGGTGCATTAAACTAGGTAGATTATGTTAACATGAATCGGTTTCATGAGCTTGTTTGATCAAAGGATGAAAAACCCTAAAGATGAACTAGACGAATATATGATGAATGTGATATGAACATGATATGAATATTTGAAATTTATGTGTTTGATCCGTTTTTGGTTAGGGTTAGACAAATAAACATGTTTATGAGGGTAGTACATAATGTTGCATGAAATCAAAATCCCATTGGATAGTACACTGTGCAGAATCAGCTTATGTCCAGTCGAGACCTTCGGTTGCGACTCGAGACCGCCGCATGATGAGCCGATATCCCCAATTGCGACACAGGTTGCGAGTCGCAAACGCCTGGTTGCGACTCGAGACCAAAACAGCACAACTCGAAATCTCAGTTACGAGTCCGGTTGCGACTCGAGACCAAAACAGCATGAACCGAGACCATGATTGCGAGTCCGGTTGCGACTCGAGACCGCCTGTCTCGACTAATGCATGAATGACTCGAAACCGCACAGTCTTGACTCGAGATCTCTAGTCTCGACTCGGGACCATGTACACATACACTGAATCGGACTTACAGTATTACGGGCTTAGTTGATGGGCCGGACCTTGGGCTTTGTTTATTTATATACTACTGTTCAACCCGTAGGCATTATTTGCAAACTGCCATGTTTATACATGTATGCCATGAGTAATACTTGAATGCAATGTGCTAGAAACATACGTGTACTGCTTGAATACGAACCTGATCGGTATGATACAACTATGATAGGACGCGAGTGACCACGATATTGCTTGTTTGACTTTTCTGTGTGTCTACCGAGCAAACCAAGGTGAGTTCACACCCTCTACAAAGCATGGGATTCCCAGGGGTCGGGAATTGGGGTTAAGGAACATGGGTTCCTCGTCCTCCTTGGGTAGGACAGCAAAGGTTCAGGAATGAAATTCCTCGTCCTCACGGACAGATAACTCGTACTAGACCAAAACTCTATCACGAAGTCCCTCCTTTTTATATCGACTTAATCGCCGGGCCAATGGCGAGCGGGTCATTAGTTAGATAGCGCTATTTAGGTCTGACAAATCTCACACCGTGCCGCAGAGGACGGGCGTGAACTAATGGATCTGGGGCACGTCAATGATGATAGACATTGACAGTTTCAGGGCACATAAACATGACTACAGTCAGCAGTCGATATGGTAACGAGTCTAGTGTATACATGGGGTAGCCCCCACGGCCGAAATGCCGGATAACTAACACGGGGTAGCCCCCACGGCTGGATGGCCAGAGTAACCGGGAATAAACAAGTCACGTTTTTAACTATGGGGTAACCCCCACGGCAGGATGCCAGATAAAGGAAACTGTTTTCGAAACGACTTAAAACAAACACCCAACCGTGAACTCACTCAACTTGTTGTTGACTCGTTACTACATGCTTTGCAGGTCCTTAGGTTCTTAGCTGGAGCTTGCATGGAAAAGGATCGTTGTGGGACATGGACGGCTGTGTGCCATGTTAAACTTTGAAACAATTAAATTTATGCTTTGTTTTTAAGACTTATGCTTCCGCTTGCAACGTAACTATGTTTGTTTGAACACCAATTGTATTGGTTGGATTTTTATAACTACTTATATGCTTGTTCAATATGATTGGTGGCTGGATCCTGGTCAGTCACGCCTCCAAGCGGTAGTACTCCGCAGGTGGATTTTGGGGGTGTGACAGAAATAGGGTTATCCTACGATCCTTCTATAAGGATCCTCTATCCTACCGTGGGTGGCCCACTCTCTTGGTAGATCCTTCCCCTCCGGGATGGAATCCCTCCTAACGAAGAAGAATCGCTTCTTCCAATTGGTGTCATTCTTGGTGGTCTTCAGGATTGGGTGTGCCTCACCGGGTTTGTGTTTGAATAGAAAGCTGTGTGAACCATGGCTCACAAGGTTGTACAGTTCGGCCAATTCCGATATTCCCAAATCTATATCCTCCTGCTCAATGATTCTCTCAAGGGTATATAAAACCCTCTACATCATTGGCATAGCCTGGATATAGGATATGCCGGTAAGGGAGAAAAAAAACTGGGTAAAAGCAGGGAAAGGATAGGAGTATCCTATCAGAAATGGGGTGGCCGGAAAAGTAACCCAAGTTGCAGAAACGAAGTCACTCAAGGCGGTAGGATCGAAAGATTTAAAAACAGTGTCCGCCGAAAAGCAAAGGCGAATCCTGTCTATATCCGGATCAGTGAAGCAGCAACGTTCCTTCGGAGAATCTTTGATGATCCCTTGGCTTTTCAATGGACTATCTTTCTGGTGATCCTTGGCAGGGGATTGTTTTGGTCAAAAATCAAGCAATGACAATGTAACCAAACTTTCTGTTGTGAGGTATGATGCTTGAATTGATGAACAACAATAAGGATCACTATAAAATGTAATGAACAAGTGACACGAAGATTTATACGAGGAAAAAGCCCTTGATCAATGAATGATCTCCGGCATAAAAAACCTCGGGTGATGGAAACTACCGATTACCAACTCAAATTAAACAAGAAATGTGTTACAACTTCGGATGATAGCGAGCTAAGTACAAGGATCACTATAGTGTATTGTGTAGAAAATGTGTGTAATCACCAAGTGTGTTAGCGAGAGCTGATGAGTGCGGTTGTACGAGTGTGTGTAGCCAAAAATAGCCAAGTGTTCTAAAAGATAGCTCGCTACCCCCTTATAATTAGAAAATATCTAGCCTAACAAACTGTCCGCAAATGGTGCAAGTCCTCCACGACTCCATAACGTCCATTTCTGGCCAAGCACGTGCGGAATAGACTTAGAATATTCTCCAGGAATATCGCCAAGACCAAGTCCAAGTTGATACTCCTGCAAAACAATTACGAATTCAAAGTAGACAATCGTTAGTACAGGGATCCTTATAGTGATCCATGATCCTGATCCTGCAACACTTCTGAGGATCACTACTTCAGACAGAATTGAGGATCACTAAACCCAACAGTAAATAAGGATCACTGATCATTTAGAAATCCACCCCTAACAATTGCCCCCAAAATATAAGGAGTAATATTGTAAATAAACGAATTGTATTTTGTCGATCTTATCCGCAACAAACTAACGGATAAATAGCCGTTAAGATCGAACTAGCCGTTGGAATCCTGACGTCACTGAGGTGACTTATCCTGCAAAATCATCATTATAAATGGCAGTTAGAGATAAGAGCAAAAGGGCATTTAAATCCGAGCGTTTCCTTTTTAAATCCTCATCAGAAGACTTATTCAGGTATTCTCTTTTCCTCTTCTTCCTTCTCTTACTCTGCTTTTCTTTCTTTACCATCATCTCGTAAAAAATGATGCTCCGAAACTCACCGGGCAAGGATCACAAGAAAAACAGCCCCTTAAAGAGCCAAGGGATCATCAAAGATTCCACAAAAGAACGCTGTTGTTTCACCGATCCACAAATTGATAAAATTTGCCATTGTTTCCCAGCGAACACCGTTATCAAATCCTTTGATCCCACTGCTTTGAGCGACTATATCTCTGAAACTTGGATTGCATTTCCTGCTACCCCATTCACCATAGGATACACCTATCCTTTTCCAGCCTTTACCCAATCCTTTTTCTCCCTTACCGGCATCTCCTACATCCAGGCTATGCCGATGATCTGGAGGATCTTATATACCCTTGAAAGGATCATCGAGCAGGAAGGGATTGACCTAGGAATGTCGGAGTTGGCTGAGATGTATGATCTCATAACGTTTGGATCCCACTGATATTTGTTTAAACGAAAAGCTGGTGAAGAACACCCCATTTTTAAAGCCACCAAGAACGATACCAACTGGAAACGGCGGTTCTTCTTCGTCAGAAGGGATTCTATCCCGGATGGAAAGGATTTGCCTAGGAAATGGAGCACTCATGGTAGGATAGGAGGATCCTTAGAAGGATCACTAAGTAAGCTCATTTCTGATAATGATTACTAATATGCTTTTGCTTCTTTTGTACAGCTATCACATTCTCGCATATTATCCCTTCAGCTGCCACCAAGGGGAGACTTGCTGCTTTTAGAAGACTCAGTCCTGAAACAAGATCATTCAAGACAATCACCCAGGATTCTCAAGAGGTATCCTCAGGCTCTGTCACCATGTCAAGTAAGCATCCTGTTCTTTTTATATTCAAATGTTTAAATAAATAGTTATATATGAATAGAATTAGGACACTTATCTATTTTGGGTGTGTAGGCGCTGGAAAGTCATCAAGATCTGCTTCCAAATTTAGTGTCACTAAGCTTGACACTGTACGATCCTCCAAGAAGAAGCTTCCTGCTAGCCCAACTGCTTCGATCCCCAAGGCACCCGTTAAAGGAAGGGGTGGCAAGAAAAGAAAAGCCTCTGATGCTGAGGATCTGCAAGGTCTGCCCCTGATCCGCCACCAGTTCCTTGAATACTTCAACGATGTAAGGATCCTTGTCCCTGCTTTAGGTATCCAGCTTATTTGAGGATCACCTATTCTTGAACTGTTCTTTATCTTCTTTGCAGAAATTTGCTGAGATTGAAGACTACGTTGGGCATGTCGAGGAGCAGGACAAGAAGATTGCTGACCTCCAACAAGTCGCATTGCTCAAGGATCTTAAGATTGCTGACCTCCAAAAGGACCTCCAAAATGCCAAAGCTGAAACGGCCAAGGTTCTGATCAATGCTGATTACAAGAAGCATGAGATCACCCAGGATGCTAAAGTCTCTGCTGCCATAGCGATGTACAAGACCAAATTGCAGATGGCCTTGGAAGCTCAGGATCCTGACTTCGACAGGAGCAACTAGGATGTGGAAGGCTGGAAGGCAAGGCTGGCTGAGCTGGATGACGAGGAGGAGGCTAAGGAGATCCTGACGATCGAGGCTGGAGGCAGTGGCAAGGATCATGGTGGTGAAGCTAGTGGAGCTGGAGATGGTGATGCAGCGAAGGTGTAGGCTGCTTGAATGGGCGATGAAGGACATTTCTAGACGTAGCCGGAGCCCATTTTTTAGTTTGGTTATGGTTTTTTGTTTTGATGGTGTTTTGATAAACAATGGTTGGTCTGTACTTGAACAATAGTAATTAGGGTTGAGGATCATGGATGATCCTTTGAACAATAGGTAGGATTACAAATGGTGGAGGGATCCTCTGTTTGGGGGATGAAGCCATTATGATCCTGCCGTCTTTAATTTCCTGCACTTGTTAGACCTATGAACAATGGACACCCTTTGCCAACCCATGTGGACGGGCCACGTTTTGATGGTAGAAACGTGGGTTGGCAATTTTGACAACCTAAAAAGGGTTTAAACTTTTGTGAATAAAATGACTTTAACTTTTTGGCTATATCCTGTGTTGATATCCTTATGGTTATTTTATTTTTCAATCTATTGTGATGTTCATGTTGTTTAAACTTATCAAGTAAGGAAAAATTTAAAAAATATCCCTTAAGAGTTAAGGATATGATCAAGGATCACATAAAAAATAGTTTAAGGATCATAAGTTCAGTTGTCAAAGGATAAGTGTCACTTAAATACATAATGAATAAAATCAAAATAGTTAAGGATCATACCTGAGAATCCAAGTTAGGATCCTATCCTTTAACAGTTAAAATTAGGATAACCCAAGATACAAACCTTAGTTGAAAGTAAGGATCAAGAATCCTTGGTCATTTATCTTCACAAACCTGAAATAAGATAGTACTTGGGACTGAGCCAATATAAGATAAATGTTAGTAACTGGGGACAAGCCCAACAATTCTGGGGACAAGCCCAATATACTGGGGACAAGCCTAAAGGATAACTGGGGACGAGCCCAAAGGATAACTGGGGACAAGCCCAAAGGATCGTATGTAAACTGGAGTATGGCCCTCACTGGCGACTATCCAAACTTAGTGACATGAAAATGCCAAAACCTTAGCTAACGTGAAAATGTTAGAAACCTTAGGAACGGATGTATGGTACATCTACCATTATACGTAGGATCCTGAATATAGCCAGTACAATGAAAATGTCAGCCCCTAAAGCGGGTACTGGTCCCATTGCCATGAACTATACCAGGATCATCGTGCGCTACTGGCGAAACTGGGGACAGGCCCAAACTGGTTGCTTTTATGGATAACTATCCTTTTGCTAAGAGTATCTAAACCTTCAAAACTCAGAATCAAATAAAAGGAGGATAAAGGATGCAGGATCCTTATCCTTGTAAGAGAATAAAAAGAATGAAATAGTTTGAGATTGGAATGTTACCAGAAAGAGGATCATCTATCAGTAGGGATCCTTCAAGGATACTTGTCTGGTAAGGATCACGGATCATGATCACATGAAATATTTCTTCAAATGGACAGCATTCCAAGCTCTTGGTAGCAAATCACCTTCCATTGTTAGCAATCGATATGCCCCCTTTTTCTGCTTTAGCTTCAATCAAATAGGGGCCTTCCCACTTTGGTGCTAGCTTTCCATCAGCAGGATTGGTGGTGTTTTGAAATGCTTTCCTTAATACCATATCCCCAACTTGGAATTTCCTGAGCCTGACATTTTTGTTGTAAGCTCCAGCCATCCTTTGTTGATAACTGGCCATCCTTATCCTTGCCAAATCCCTGATTTCTTCTATAGCATCCAAGTCTTGAACCAAGTTCTCATCATTTTCCACAGGATCACGAATGCTTGTTCTTGCAGTTGGAACCACCATCTCTGTAGGGATCACTGATTCTGCCCCAAACACCAAAGAAAATGGAGTTTGTCCTGTAGCATTCTTGGGAGTTGTCCTATCAGCCCAAAGCACATAAGGTAGTTCTTCTGCCCATTTTCCTTTCTTGGATCCAAGCTTCTTCTTCAAATTGTTGATGATGATCTTGTTGGATGACTCTGCCTGACCATTAGCTTGTGGATGGACTGGTGTTGATGTTATCATCTTAATCCCCCAACTGTCACAAAAGTTAGTGGTTCTATTCCCAATAAATTGGGATCCATTATCACAAATAATCTCAGAAGGGATACCAAATCTAGTAATAATGTTTCTCTTAATAAAGGATATAACTTCCTTTTCTCTGACTTGAGCAAAGGCTTCAGCCTCTATCCACTTAGAGAAGTAATCAGTCATAGCAAGCATGAATACTTTTCCACCAGGTGCCTTAGGAAGCTTTCCAACTATATCCATTCCCCATCTCATGAATGGCCAAGAAGAGGATATAGGATGCAAGAGCTCTGCTGGTTAGTGAAGGATATTACTATGCCTCTGACAAGGATCACACCTCTTGGCATACTCCACAGCATCCTTCTTCATAGTGGGCCAATAGTATCCTGTCCTCGGGATCCTTGAGAATAATGCCCTGCCCCCAGTGTGGTGTCCACAATCTCCTTCATGGAAATCCTTTAGGACTTCTTGAATTTCAGGATCCTCAATGCATCTTAAATATGGTCCTGCAAGAGATCGTTTATACAACATATTATTTAATATTGTAAATTGAGATACCTTAATTTTGAAAGCCCTTGGGTTTTCTCCTGTAGGGATTTCTCCATGTTGTATGTATCTCATGATTGGGAGTATCCATGATCCTGAATGAGATTGGGTATCATCACTAGGGATGATTGCAGAATCTTCTCCTATCTCCATAGCTACATGATCCTTGATAGCAGGGGTTAGGATATGGATAATAGGGATCTTGATATCCTTAGGAATCTTCAAAGATGATCCTAGATTGGCTAATGCATCAGCTTCTGCATTCTCTTCCCTTGGTACCTGTGTCAAACTAAAGGATACAAAAGAGAGCGCCAATTCTTTGACTATCTCCAAATATTTGATTAGCTTTTCACCTTTAACAGCATAGGATCCATTAAAGTCATTAGTGATCAATAAAGAATCTACATGTACCTCAAGATACCTGATGCTCATGTGCTTTGCAATTTGCAAACCAGCTATCAAGGCTTCATATTCAGCCTCATTGTTGGTAGTTTGAAATTCACAAGCTATGGAGTGGGGTATTATGTCCCCCTGTGGCGATTTTAGTAGTATTCCAAGCCCTGTTCCATTTACATTGGAGGATCCATCAGTGAACAGTATCCAAGGATCCTTGGTTTCTTCAAGCTGTTGGACTTCTAGTTCAGCCTCCTTTTGCAAATCACTACTAAAATCTGCCACAAAGTCAGCTAAGGCTTGGGATTTGATGGCAGTCCTTGGTTCATATCTTATATCATATGCACTCAACTTCACTGCCCACTTAGCCATCCTTCCTGACATTTCAGGTTTCCTGAGAACATTCTTAATTGGAAAATTAGTTTTAACAATGATGGCATGAGTCTCAAAATAATGTCTTAATTTAGTAGATGCCATAATTAATGCAAGGATAAGTTTTTCTAAATGTGAATACCTGGATTCAGCATCAAGTAAGCTCTTACTTACATAATAAACACGATGTTGTGTACCTTGGTGATCCTTAACAAGGACCGCACTTACTGCTTTTGAGGATACCGCCAAGTATAAGGATAACACATCTCCCTTTTCTGGTTTCATCAAGGCTGGGGCTGAGGATAGGTAATCCTTAAGAGCTTTAAGGGCACTTTCATGCTTTTGAGTCCATTCAAATTTCTTGTTCTTCCTCAAGATGTCATAGAACTCCTTGCATT
The DNA here is from genome assembly GCA_030545235.1 of Helianthus tuberosus. Lineage (NCBI taxonomy): Eukaryota > Viridiplantae > Streptophyta > Magnoliopsida > Asterales > Asteraceae > Helianthus > Helianthus tuberosus. Next base: position 21,001 of record JARYGA010013864.1, read on the forward strand.
TCTCTGAGGATTTGGATATGAATCTGTTTAAGGCTGCGATCCTGCCAGTCAACCTTTGCACATCCTTAGCATTGGCAGGAAATTTGATATTCACAATAGCCTTAATTTGCTCTGGACTTGCTTCAATGCCCCTCTTTGTCACCATATATCCTAAGAATTTACCTGCCCTTACACCAAAATGACACTTAGAAGGATTAAGTTTCATATTATATTTATCAAGGATATTGAACGCTTCCTCCAAGTGTTTAAGATGATCCTCAGCTTTCTTGGACTTAACCCCCATGTCATCAATATAGACTTCCATAGTGTGTCCAATTTGCTCCTTGAACATCATATTGACTAGCCTTTGATAAGTAGCACCTGCATTCCTTAATCCAAATGGCATAGCAATATAACAGTATATACCAGTTGGGGTCATAAAGGCTGTATCCTCTTGATCGGATGGTTCCATCTGAATTTGTTGAAATCCAGATGAAGCATCCATAAAGGTTAATAACTCATGACCCGCGGTAGCATCCACCATGGAGTCAATGTGGGGTAATGGGAAAGGATCCTTGGGACATGCCTTGTTTAAATCTGTAAAATCGACACATACCCTCCACTTTCCATTTTTCTTTTGAACAACAACCACATTGGCCAACCATCTTGGATACTTAACCTCTCTAATCATACCTGCTCGAAGTAGCTTATCTACCTCTTCCTGGATAATAGCATTTCTTTTAGGTGCAAACTTCCTCCTCTTTTGATGAATTGGCTTGAATGACCTGTCAATACCAAGTTTGTGAGTAATTATATCTTTAGATATACCTGTCATGTCTTCATGTTTCCAGGAAAAGGTGGTTTTCCTTCTTTTGAGAAAGGATACTAGCTCCCGTTCAATATCGCTAAGGATCCCTGACCCTATGAAGATCTTGGATTCAGGATCATCAGGATCCATGAGGATTTCTTTCAAATCCTGTTCTCTTGCCTCCAAGACATCTCTTGAAGGATACTTTAATTGCTATTGCTCCCTTGGTCTTGAGGCTGGTTTCATTGATGAGGTATAGCAATTCTTAGCCTCCTGTTGATTACTCTCAATTTTCACCACTCCCCATGGACTTGGAAGCTTTACACACTGATGATAGGTGGATGGGACTGCTTTCATATCATGTATCCATGGCCTGCCAAGGATAACATTACAACACGATAAGCAATCAATAACACAAAACTTTTGATAAGAATGCAATCCTTCAATATAGATTGGGAGTTTGATGTCCCCCAATGTATTCTTTGTTTCTCCACTGAATCCCACTAGTACTGAGGATCTTGGGATAATATCAGACTCTGGGATATTCATTTTCTTGAGAACATCCAGCTGAATGATGTTCACAGAGCTTCCTCCATCTATAAGGATCCTGCGAACAACGTGGTTAGAAATAAACAAAGTAATAACAAGACCGTCATGATGAGGATCCTGGATGTCAACACGATCATCCTCATCAAAAGTAATGACTTTATCCTGGGTGACAACGGAGGTCCGGACGGGTCTGTCTCCATTATCCATCTTGGTTTCCTTAGCGTGTCTTTTTTGCTGCTGAGAAGGATGTACCACAGATGTCTGATCCACCAGATATGAAATTTATGACTTGTGCATCTGCTGGAGGAGCAGGAGCCCTTTCCGGGATCCTTTCAGGATCCTGGGTCCTTGACTTCTTTCGTCCCAAGAGTTCCTTTAAATGCCCCTTGCTCAACAAGTAACCAATTTCCTTTCTAAGTGCAATACACTCTTCAGTGAGATGCCCAAAATCCTCATGATATGCACACCACTTGGATTTATCCTTTGTAGCAGCTGGTTTATCACTTTTCCTTGGCCACCTAGCTTTCTCACCTAGATTCTGCATTGCAAGGATTAGTTCATTGTTATCAACAGAAAAACAATATTCAGAAATAGGAGGATAATCCTCATTATCCTCTTCTTGTTCCACTGCGTGCACATTCTGGTTATCAGATCTGTTGTAGGACTTGGATTTGTTGTTCCTGAAGTAGGATCTTTGTTTATCCTGTTTTGAGGATCCTGTCAATCTGTCCTGGATCCTTTTGTCATCCTCTAGGCGGATGAACCTAAGGGCCCTAGTCCTTACTTCATCAAGATTCCTGCAAGGTGTCATAACAAGATCATCATAGAATAATGAATCCCTAAGCAATCCCATTTTAAAGGCTTCTACAGCCGTAGCAATATCCAAATTAGGAATATCTAAGGATTCTTTACTAAACTTAGTGATATAATCTCTAAGTGATTCATTTTGACCTTGTGTTACCCTATATAGATCACTAGTTAATCGTTCAAACTTTCTACTACAAGAGAATTGACTATTGAACAAGTTAACTAAATTAGCAAATGAAGTAATAGAGTAAGGGGGAAGACTTAGCAGCCATTTAAGAGCAGATCCTGTAAGTGTGGATCCAAATCCCTTGCATAGACATGCTTCTTTCAACCTTTCAGGAATTGGATTGATCTCCATCCTCTCCCTGTATTGAGCTACATGCTCTTCTGGATCCGTTGAACCATCATATAGCTTCATTGATGGCATCTGGAATCTTTTAGGTATCTCAGCATCACATAAAGGTGGTGCAAAACGAGATATCCTATGGCTACCATCCGCAATCTCAGGAATGGGTTTAACCACTCCTGGTACACCGGATATCATATCCTTAAGCTTCTGTAGCTCCCTAGCCATGGCCTGATTGATACCTGTATCTTGCATAAAGCCATGGTTAGTGTTATATAAATTATTAAAAGTGTTACCTCCCCCAGGATTCGAGTTTGGAATTGCGGATGTGAATCCATCTTGTCGAGACTCTGGCATGATTGAAGGACCAGAGGAGGCGATGGTCTGCATTGGTATGAAGTCTCCTTGATGAACGTCCGAGTTCTGAGGCTGCATACTTCTCAAGGATCCTTGATTTTGAAGGAGGTTGGATCCTTGGAATTGAGATGATCCTCGAACCTGAAAGGATCCTGGGACCAGGGAGGATCCTTGAACAAGGGAGAATCCAGGGACCAGAGAGGATCCTGGGACCAAAGAGGATCCTGGGACCTGCGAGGATCCTTGGATCTGGGAGGATCCGTGGACCTGGGAGGATCCTTGGACCTGGGAGGATCCTTGGACCTGGGAGGATCCTTGGACCTGGGAGGATCCTTGGACCTGGGAGGGTCCTTGTACTGCATGCATTCCCACATATCCTCCTGACGTGAAGTATCCCTGATGCTGAGAGGAGGATCCTAATGGCTGAGAAGAGGATTCCTACGGCTGGAAGTAAGAGCCAAATGCCCGACTCATTGTTGTTGTTCCATAACGCCTTCCTGGTAGTTCACCCAAGTATTGCACGTCCGGAACTGCTGAGTGTTGGGAAGTTATGACTGGAGTGTCGAAGTTCAGCGACCTTGGCATCAGAGGGGAGTGATCCTCCACTGATTTCTTCTGTTTCTTGATCTCATGGATCTCCCAGAGGATCCTTTCGTTGGTTTTATCCTGCTCTTGTGCATGATTCCTCATCTGTAAAATCAGGGCATAAAGATCATTAGTAGTAGGATTAGTTGAAGCAGAAGAATTAGGTGGTTTTTGGAAAATAGGAGTTGGTTTCTTCGCAGCATTCTTCTGGGATCCAGAAGGTGGTGGAGGCAAAGGAGGAACGCCTTGTGAAGAACTGAATGAGGGCATCAAACTTGAAGTATTCTTCACTGAGGAAGCCATCTGTTTGGTTGTAGCGAACCGAAATGACCACGAAAATACGAATCTTTCTAGGAATAAAGCACCAAATGCCCCACGGTGGGCTCCAAACTGTTTTGGTCAAAAATCAAGCAATGACAATGTAACCAAACTTTCTGTTGTGAGGTATGATGCTTGAATTAATGAACAACAATAAGGATCACTATAAAATGTAATGAACAAGTGACACGAAGATTTATACGAGGAAAAAGCCCTTGATCAATGAATGATCTCCGGCATAAAAAACCTTGGGTGATGGAAACTACCGATCACCAACTCAAATTAAACAAGAAATGTGTTACAACTTCGGATGATAGCGAGCTAAGTATAAGGATCACTATAGTGTATTGTGTAGAAAATGTGTGTAATCGCCAAGTGTGTTAGCGAGAGCTGATGAGTGCGGTTGTACGAGTGTGTGTAGCCAAAAATAGCCAAGTGTTCTAAAAGATAGCTCGCTACCCCCTTATAATTAGAAAATATCTAGCCTAACAAACTGTCCGCAAATGGTGCAAGTCCTCCACGACTCCATAACGTCCATTTCTGGCCAAGCACGTGCGGAATAGACTTAGAATATTCTCCAGGAATATCGCCAAGACCAAGTCCAAGTTGATACTCCTGCAAAACAATTACGAATTCAAAGTAGACAATCGTTAGTACAGGGATCCTTATAGTGATCCATGATCCTGATCCTGCAACACTTCTGAGGATCACTACTTCAGACAGAATTGAGGATCACTAAACCCAACAGTAAATAAGGATCACTGATCATTTAGAAATCCACCCCTAACAGGGATGATCTTAACTTCATCGTGATTCAAAGGCTTTAAAGAAGAACAGAGTAAGAAGAAGAGAGAAAGGGGAGAGAAGTACCTGCTTGATCTTCGAATGAGGATTTAAAGGGTGTAATGCACGAATTTAAATGCTTCCTAACCCTTATCTCTAACTTGAATTTATAATGATGATTCTGCAGGGATGTCGCTTCAATGACGTATGATCGGTAATGGCTAGTTCGATCCTAACGGCTATATATCCGTTATTTAGTTGCAGATAAGATCTGAAAATATAACTCGCTAATTTACACTTTACTCCTTATATTTTGGGGGCAATTGTTAGGGGAGGATTTTCCAATCCTAAGGATCATGGATCCTCATGTACTGCCAGGATCATGATTTCTGTTCGAATTAAGGATCCTCAGTAGTTGTTGGAGGATCAGGATTCAGGATCCTTATTGTTATCCTTATACGAACGATTGTCTTCATTATGCATAAGTTTGTTTTGCAGGAGTATGTGCATGGACTTGGTCTTGCCTATATTCGTGGAGCATATTCCCTCAATATTCCGCACGTGCTTGGCTCTTGTGAACGTTATGGAGATCGTGGGGAGCTTGCACAATTATCGGATAGTTAGTTAGTTTAGTTATTTCTAATTTTAAATAGGGGATTACAAGCTTGAGTTAGAACACTTAGCTAATTTTGGCAAACACACACTCTCGAATAACTCTCGGCAGTTCACTTGGCGATTTCATACATTTCTTGCACACTGCACACTAGTGATCCTTGTAACAAGCTTGTTATCATCCTGACTTGTATCAATCTTTTGATTAATCTTAGTTGGTGATCGGTAGTTTCCATCACCCGAGGTTTTTTATGCCGGAGATCAACTCTTGATCAAGGGCTTTTTCCTCGTATAAATCCTTATGTCACTTGTTCATTTCATTTACAAGTTGTTCGTATAATTGTTCATAGATTCAAGCATCACACCTCACAACAAAAGATTTGGTTACATTATCCTTGCTTGATTTTTGACCAAAACACTTGGCATGTCTTTTGGCTGCTGAAAAGGAAGTACCACAAATGTCTGATCCACCGGAAATGAAGTTTATAACTTGTGCATCTGCTGGAGGAGCAGGAGCTCTTTCTGGGATCCTGTCAGGATCCTGGATCCTTGACTTCTTCCTGCCCAAAAGTTACTTTAAGTGCCCCTTGCTTAACAAGTAACCAATTTCTTTTCTAAGTGCAATACACTCTTCAGTAAGATGCCCGAAATCCTCATGATATGCACACCATTTGGATTTGTCTTTTATTGCGGCTGGTTTATCACTTTTCCTTGGCCATCTTGCTTTCTCACCTAGATTCTGCATTGCAAGAATTAGTTCATTGTTATCAACAGAAAAACAGTATTCAGAAATGGGAGGATAATCCTCATCATCCTCTTCCTGTTCTACTGCATGCACGTTCTGGTTATCAGACTTGTTGTAGTACTTGAACTTGTTGTTCTTGAAGTAGGATCCTTGCTTTTCCTGTTTCGAGGATCCTGCCAATCTTTCCTGGATCCTTTTATCATCCTCTAATCGGATGAATCTATGGGCCCTGGTTCTCACTTCATCAAGATTCCTGCATGGGGTCATAACAAGATCATCATAGAATAATGAATCCCTAAGCAAACCCATTTTAAAGGCTTCCACAGCCGTAGCTATATCCAGATTAGGAATGTCTAAGGATTATTTACTAAACTTAGTGATGTAATCTCTAAGTGATTCATTTTGACCTTGTGTTACCCTAAATAGATCACTAGTTAAACGTTCAAATTTTCTGCTACATGAGAATTGACTATTAAACAGATTAACTAGATTGGCAAATGAAGTAATAGAGTAAGGGGGAAGACTTAGCAGCCATTTAAGAGCTGATCCTGTGAGTGTGGATCCAAAACCCTTGCACAGACATGCTTCCTTTAACCTCTCAGGAATTGGATTGATCTCCATCCTTTCTCTGTATTGAGCTACATGTTCCTCTGGATCCGTCGAACCATCATACAACTTCATAGTTAGTATCTGGAACCTTTTGGGTATCTCAACATCACAAATAGGTGGTGCAAAACGAGATATCCTATGGCTACCATCTGCGATCTCAGGAATGGGCTTAACAACTCCTGGAACACTAGATATCATATCCTTTAGCTTCTGTAATTCTCTAGCCATAGCTTGATTAATACATGTATCCTGCATAAAGCCATGGTTAGTGTTGTAAGAATTATTCAAAGTGTTACCTCCCGGAGGATTCAAGTTTGGAATCCTAGATGTGAATCCATATTGACGAGATTCTGGTATGATTGAAGGACCAGAAGTAGCAATGGTCTGCATTGGAATGAAGTCTCCTTGATAAACATCTGAAATTGAGGGTTGTACACTTCGTAAGAATCCTTGATCCTGAAAGATGTTGGATCCTTGAACCTGGAAGGAGGATCCTTGAACCTGAGAGGATCCTTGAACCTGTGAGGATCCTTGGACCTGGGAGGATCCTTGAACCGTGTGCGTTCCCATATATCCTCCTGGGCTGATGAAGGATCCCTGATGCTGGAAAGAGGATCCCGAAGGCTGAAAACAGGATCCTGAAGGCTGAAAGTGAGACCCAAAAGCTTGACTCATAGTTGTTGTTCCATAACGCCTTCCCAATGGTCCACTATGATACTGGATATCTGGAGCTGCAGATTGCTGGGCAGTCATAGCTGGAGTGTCGAAATCCAGTGACCTTGGTATCAGAGGAGAGTTATCCTCCCCTAATTTCTTCTGTTTCTTGATGTCACCAATTTCCCGGAGGATCCTTTCGTTGGTTTTGTCCTGCTCTTGTATGTGATCCCTCATCTGCAAAATCAAAGAAAAAAGATTGCTAGTAGTAGGGTTAGAAGAAACAGCAGAAGTTGGTGGTTTTGGAAAATGGGGCTTTGTCTCTTTGCAGCATTTTCAGCATTCTTCTGGGATCCAAAAGGTGGTGGAGGCAAAGGTGGAACGCCCTGTGAAGAAGTGATTGCCGGCATTGAACTTGACGTGTTCTTCGCTGAAGAAGCCATGTGGTTGAAAATGATGAACCCAAATGAACACAATGAGCAAATTTTTTCAGAAATGAAGCACCAATTGCCCCACGGTGGGCGCCAAACTATTTTGGTCAAAAATCAGGCTAGGATAATACAACCAAATCTTTGTTGTGAGGAATGATGCTTGAAACAATGAACAAATGAATGAATAACTTAGAAAATGTAATGAACAAGTGACACAAGGATTTATACGAGGAAAAAGCCCTTGATCAAGAGTTGATCTCCCGCATAAAAAACCTCGGGTAATGGAAACTACCAATCACCAACTACAATTAAACAAATGGTTGTTACAACTCGGGATGATAACAAGCTTGTTACAAGGATCACTAGAGTGCAAAAGTGTATGAAATCGCCAAGTAAACTGTTGAGAGCTGATTGAGAGCTGTTACGAGAGTGTGTGTTTGCTAAATTAGCTAAGTGTTCTAATTAAAGCTTGTTATCCCCTTTTAAATTTAAAAATAACTAAAACAACTAACTATCCGCAATTCATGCTAGCTTCCCACGATCTCCATAACGTTCACTAAGCCATGCACGTGCGGAATATTGAGAGCATATTCTCCAAGAATATCGGCAAGACCAAGTCTAAGGCGTATACTCCTGCAAAACAAACTCAAACATAGCAAAGACAATCGTTAGTGTAAGGATAACCATGAGGATCCTGAATCCTGATCCTGCAACACCTTCTGAGGATCCTTAATTCAAACAAAATTTAGGATCCGTGATCCTGGCAGTACTTGAGGATCCGTGATCCTTAGGATTGGAAAATCCTCCCCTAACAAAAACCATGATCAAAATTTACTTGTAAACACTTGTTTAAAATTATTTTTCCAAGTGTTTAATCACTACAAAAATTTTGCCATAGTTTCCCCTTAAAAATGGAGGTTTCCATGCTTAAAAGCAACTAACTATCCGCAATTCATGCTAGCTTCCCACGATCTCCATAACGTTCACTAAGCCATGCACGTGCGGAATATTGAGAGCATATTCTCCAAGAATATCGGCAAGACCAAGTCTAAGGCGTATACTCCTGCAAAACAAACTCAAACATAGCAAAGACAATCGTTAGTGTAAGGATAACCATGAGGATCCTGAATCCTGATCCTGCAACACCTTCTGAGGATCCTTAATTCAAACAAAATTTAGGATCCGTGATCCTGGCAGTACTTGAGGATCCGTGATCCTTAGGATTGGAAAATCCTCCCCTAACAAAAACCATGATCAAAATTTACTTGTAAACACTTGTTTAAAATTATTTTTCCAAGTGTTTAATCACTACAAAAATTTTGCCATAGTTTCCCCTTAAAAATGGAGGTTTCCATGCTTAAAATCATATCATTTTCTTTTATAATCTCATCATCAATCAACAACAATTTACACATAACTTACCATATGCTTCAATTATTCAATTTACACTATGACATGAACTTGAAAGTTTGTAAAAATTTGTAGTAACTTCACATGTTGTTTAGTAAGTTTAGTTACCACCAAAAACATGGTTTTTAGTTTAGAAAACTCATTCTTGTGAATTTTGATTCTTCACAACTTGTATGATGATTTTTCAAAAATAATTCTTCTTGTATTTTTCTTGTTACCAACACTTTTCTAGCTTTGATTTAACACTTAAAACATGATTAATTTCTTTTGAAACCTTGATGATGTTAAATCTTGTAAATAACTTTGGTTTCTTGAAAAGATTATTTTTGAAATCTTTTATTTTCAAGACTTATAACTTGTAAAGATAATCATCACACACTAAAACAAATTCATATTCAAGTTCATGATTAACATAAAGGATGATCATTATGATTTTCACAAGATTCATCCTTATACTTGCTAGATCATGTATTTAATCATCATCTAGCAAGCTCCTTATGATGATCAACATCATAATCACAAGAAATCAACAAACAAGTTTGATACATACACTAAAACAACTTAGATTTTCATGTTATTAAGCTTTATATTAATGTTCATGCTTATGTTTCTTTGAGATTCTTAAGATTAACAAGTTACATAACCTTTTAACCACTAAAATTAAAAGTAATAAGAAGTTGTGAGGAGCTTACTACTAGCTCTATGGCTAGGGAAGAAACAAAGATGAAGATGATGATGAATGAGGTGGATAAAAGCTCTAGGTGAAGGTCCTTCAACTTCCAAAGCTTCCAAGCTTCTTAGATATGTTCCTTGCACCCTTGAGAGTCCTTAGATTGTGTGAGAGTGATTTGAAAATGGTGGTGGTATGTGGGTGTGTTGGATCCGAGAACAAGAGGGGGGGGGGGGAAGAGAGGTGTTGGTGTGTTGAGAATGAAGAATGATAAGGGATTAAAGTCTTAAGGTTTATAAAAAAGTCCTCCAACAACATATTATTCATTGGATATTATGTTGCAATTCTAAACAACAAACCTATTAAAAAATACAAAAGAATACATGGGTGGGTCCCCCATGCTGGAACCGTCATTTGTGGGGGGGGGGGGGGTGCTAGTTGGGTTGTAATGGTAAGTTAGGGTATTAAGTTGGATTGTAAGTGTATTGGTTAGTATTTTAGGTGTTTAGTGTTTATAGGATGTGTTATGATGTTCAGTGACCATAACTAGCTTCATAACACTAAAACAATGCTTCTAGTGAAAATTTGGTGTTTCGGGTAGTGTCCGGCTGTTCGGTTGGTTACCGGTTCGTTAAAGTGCTAAATTGCGCAGTTTAGTGTGCTTTATGTTGTCTTTTATGACCGTTTTCATTCATGACACTTAGGAAGGTATTCTGGACCATTAAACCATAATTCTGCATTATATTTTGGAGTTAAAATGCTGATTTTTGCTGAATTGTGCAGAATTCTGCAGTTTTTGTGAGTTTCGGGCGTTTTCCGGCACTTAAATCATCACTAGGAAGGCAGTTTTATGATCCCTACTTTCCTACACACTATTCTAGTGTAACTCTTAGTTTCAGGCTCATTTTGTGTCTTAATATGATGTCTGTCTGAGTACTAAACTCCCGTCAGTACTTCTAGTTTGTCTGATAACTGTGCTAACTTTGTTCCGTGCACTATGTGAGCCATACTGTGTTGCATATAATAATGATAAACATTCTTGCAACGTGAAATGCATTTGTATGTATTTGACAGTAAACAGAAAATCATTCAATGTATGGATACATGGAAAAGTGACAGTTGTCATAGTAACCAGACCTCAGATCAATCTTAGAAAAACATTTGGCACCCTGAAGCTGGTCAAACAAATCATCTATGCGGGGAAGCGGATAACGATTTCGAATGCTGATTTTATTTAACTCTCGATAGTCAATATAGAGTCTCATAGAACCATCCTTGTCTTTCACGAACATGACTGGTGCGCCCCAAGGCGAGACTCTATGTCTGATAAAACTAAGTTCCAATAACTCTTGTAGCTGCTCTTTGAGCTCCTTGAGCTCAAGAGGTGCCATGTGATAAGGTGCCTTAGAAATCGGCTCAGCACCAGGAAAAAGATCAATAGTAAACTCCACTTCACGATCTGGTAGGAGTCTAGGCAGCGCCTTAGGAAAGACACAAGGAAAATCACAGACAATCGGATAATCAGAGATATTAGGCTCTTCAGAAGATGTAACTTTTACAGAAGCAAGAAATCCGGCACAACCATGCGATAAAAACTTTTGAGCCTTAAGTGCAGAGATAATCTTCAAGGACTTACAAGGTTGAGTCACCTGATAAATAAGTTCAGGACACTGAGGATTTCCAAACAGAACACGACGAGTCTAACATTCAATCGAAACGCTATGCTGCGATAGCCAGTCCATACCGAGAATAACATCAAAATCACTCATGTGAATTGGATACAAGTCTGCTCCACGAATGGTGGACTCAAATCAGATTGGGCAATTTCTATAAACATAGGAGATAACAGAAACATCTCTCAAAGGTGTAGATATAACTAGAGGATACTCTAAAGCAGTCGGCGTAGACTTCAAATATTTAGCAAATAAAAGTGAAACCACAGAATGTGTAGCGCTAGTATCAAATTGAGCATACAATTCACATTCACCAATATGCACATAACCGGAAACACTACCTGGGGAATTAGCTGCATCATTAGCTGTAAGTGCAAAAACTCGTCCACCAGCAGGCCTGGCATTTCCCCTAGTATTAGCTTTAAGCTGAGGGCAATATTTAATCTGGTGTCCTGCTCCTCCGCATCTGAAACAGAGGCCTTTGGCTCGACGACATGGACCCTTATGTGGTTTCCCGCAAGTGGCACAGGGAGGGTCACGATTCAGAGGTGGGTTCTGTTGGGGATTCTGCTGACTCATAGGCTGGGCTCTAATGGGGGCCTGATTATTCTGTGCAGGCCTATGATTCTGATCTCGATTTCCCCCATTTCTTGACTGATTGCTGTAAAACCTGTCAGAACGGTGTCTATGATCTCGTGTTGCCAAAGACTGATCGTTTCCAGCATGAGAAGAAGACTGGCCCTGAATATTTTCTTATGGTCATTTGCGACTTTCATCAAATGCCTTCTGGCGATGTTTCTTATCATTATCCAAGTTCTTAACCGCATCAACTATCTCAGTAATGTCATTAAAACGAAGATTTAGGATGAACTTCCTATCCCGGTCACATATAGCCCACTTGAAAGTGTTGGTTTGCTGTTCTGGTGTTCCTGCAGCTCGGCCCAGAAAATTAACCTAGCGACAGAAACGGTTCTTAAACTCCATGATGGGCTCATCGTTTCCCTGCATGATAGAGGCATACTCTCTTAGATACTCACTGCGATCAGCATCAGTGAAATACTGCTGATAGAACAGTGCACGAAACTCATCCCAAGGAAGTGTGGCTGTATAATTATCTCCTCCACGAGCATTCTTCAAAGTCTTCCATCACCTATGAGCATTGTCCTCCAAATTGTAACTAGCAAGCCTGACTTTGAATTCGTCATTCACACCCAACACTTCAAAATTTTTCTCCATATGAGCAATCCAGTTTTCCGCCTCGACGAGAGTAGCAGCGGTACTAAACGATTTTGGCTTTAGCTTTTGGAAGTGATCAAGCCAATCATGAATGGCAATAGGAGGGTTAACATTTCCTCCTTGAGGGTCGTTGATGTTATAAACCCCCTTGTGGTCCGTTGTTATAACCCCTTGGTGGTCCGTTGTTATTTTGCTGAAGCTGTTGCAACAAGTTAGGAACCAAACCTGTGATAGCCGTATTGACAGCATTAGCAATGAGGGTCTCAATAGGGATGTCGTTATTCTCGTTACGACGGTTGTTCACACTTCTTCTAGGAGGCATCTGAAAAGAAGGTTCACGTATGAGAAGTGAAAATTTCAAATTACGCGGATAATAAAAGAGAGAAATCCTAACCCGACATTGTGACACCCCAAGAAAACCAGTAAACAACACAACACAACTAGCTTCCTCAGTAACCGCGTGCTAAATTTCGGGACGAAATTTCTTTAAAGTTGGGGATAATGTGACAACTCGAGTTTCCAAGATTCCATCTTCGCACTATTGCATGTTAATTGTTTAGATTGTTTGTTGACACGACTTGCTTGTTTCACAACTGTACACGTTGTAAAATGTTAAATCGTATTGTGGTTGGTATGTTATATATGGTGGGTGTTATGTGACAACCCTCACCAAACCAGGTATCCGTACGACTTAATTAATAATTAATTACTGCTTAATTACTGTGCTTGTTTAAAATTACTGATGAACTGCTACTTGATTTCTGATACATGCATATACCTGCATCATACTTTACTTACCGTCACTACATTATTTACATGCTAAACCTTAGTGACAAACATGATGCACAAAAAGCACAGTAGCACTATAAACGGATAACCTATTGAACATGCTGATAAAGCCAGCATCAGGCAGACACTGCCTCTAAGGCCTGTATGAGCCAGAAATATTTTACTACACTAGTGGTGAGTGTAAGGATACAAGGGTTATAGAACTGCGTCTCTAGGAATAAGTTACAATGACTGGATGTGCCTAAAACGTGCTCTAAGTTACAATCTTGAACTGCGTTTTATTCATGTTGATGTTTATGTCTTTCAAAACAACGTTTTATGTTATGATGTTGTAAGTCCCTAAGACAATGTTATGTTACTTCAGTTTTAAAACTTAAATCTATGGATGATCTTGCATGGTTTTATTTCATATAGCTTTGTTATGGTTAAGCTATGGTATTAAGAAGTCACGCCAAATTATCCACGCTTTCGCAAAGCCAGGGTGTGACATGTTAAGTGTGCTTTTATAATTACTTGATGTGAAATACACGTGTTGGGTGTAGATTGTAGTATACATGATATGTATATAGATGTTATATGTATATTGTATTGATTATTTGCTTGTATAATGGAAAACAAGATAGTGGAACACTACACCCGAAAACACCCCACTTGAAGACACCCCTCCCCACGAAAACAACTTAGTGTTTTCGTCCAATATGTGGCCAACGAAAACCAAATGGGCTTCGGCCCAGTAGCGAGTAAATTGCAATGTTGTGATATTAACCTGTTACGATAGAATTTTATTTAGTAAACCCTAACCACCTCTCACATTCTCTCTCGTTTCCTTTGAACCCGATGACTGCCTTCATCTTGTTCGAAATCAGATTCCTCGTGCTTAACCATTCCTAGTTCGGTTTGTGATTTACTTGTTTAAGTTTGTTTTCATTCTTAATGTATGGCTATATTATAAACATGATCTTGACTATGATACAAACGATGAGTGATGATTATAATGCATGTGTGATGTCTTGAAAATGCAATGTAACACCCCGAAAACGGGTTTGGTAATCAAACTCCGTTAATACTACAGGGCGGGTAAAATACAGTTAGTGGTAAAACTTACCCGGTAAATTTTAGGATTTAAATAAATAAATCTAATATTTATTAAAAGGATGAGAAATACTTTGAGAAAACAAAGTATATAAAAGGCCCGAGATTTAACGGGACTTAAAATAAAACGGGTTGAGAACAAGATAAAGTAACTAGGTAATAAATAACCTAGTACAAGTCTTGTAATTAAATGAAAGAACAAAATATCAAGTTATAAACTAAATAAAAGTGGAGGGGCCTATATTGTTAAAATCTGAACTTATATTATTATGTTTAATAAAAATAAAAAAACCAAATACACCATTTAGGTGTCTGGTTCGATCAACAGGAGGAGGAGGGCGACCCCCACTCTCAAAACCCTAACAACTCACTAATCTCACAAATTGAAGGCTCAAACCAAGTTGAAATCGAAAATCGAGCGTAGATTATTGATCCCCATTGCAAGGGAGTTGTAAGGTATGTAAAATTTGATGTTAATTCCCTGTTTGAAATTCTCATGAATTTGGGAAATCTGAAATTTGATGTTGCATGCTTGCTATTTGGATAGATTAGGGATGATATAGTGTCTAGGAGTTAAACCTAGACAATAACATGTGAAATCATGCCTAAATTCTGGAAATTTCATGAGTACATTGAATGTCATTCATGGGTTTTGTGAGAAAATGATGAACACTAGGGTGTAGAATGCTAATCTAGTGTAAATTGATGCATAGAAACCGATTTCTGAAAATATGATGTGTATTCTATAAGTGATAGCTCAATTGATGTTAATCAAGGCTAAGTAGCAGGCCATGAATTAGAAAATAAAAGATGTAAAATTCTGCCCGTCAAGTGTTTGTAAAAAAGGCCCCAAAGAAGGCTCGAAATTGAAATTTGAAGTTAAAACGCATGATTATGATGATTTAGCAAATTATGCAATAGATGATGAAAAAGAGTTCTAAACGGATTTTGGATTGAACTCTTTAGGCGAGGAATCCGGATCGTCAAGTGGACAAGCCGGTGGAAATACGCGTTTGAAAAGGATGCTTAAAAAGGTACGTAACCACGATCCCATTACGTATTGCTTGATTTCGTATTTTTGCTAGTAGACTTTAAATTAGCATAATACATGATATTTGCATTTAGTTGAAGTGACGAAGATCACTAGGTAAATAAACGGGTCAAAAGGTGAAATTATCACCCTTTGACAATACCGACTAATGGTTTGTCGAGTTACATGTTTATAGGAATAA
>JARYGA010013865.1:0-27475 GCA_030545235.1 Helianthus tuberosus
AATACCTTTTTTACCCTTTTTGACCATCAAACTTAGTTTCTTAACATAATCACATGTTCAGACCCATATCAAAACTTGTCGGAACATCATAATTCACATATTTACTTACCATGTTCATAATCTATACATTAAATAGATATTCTACCAAAAAGGGGTGTAAGCTTTACTTACCTAGCATCCGAATATGCTTCCCGTGCGCATTAGTCCCGTTTGACCCGCTTCTTTCCCAAGCTTCCATGTCGCTTATCAAGCATCAACTATCATACATCATTCTCAAGATAGTTAGCTTATTCATTATACATCACGACCCTTTCATCACGTGGGTCTTATATCAAAATCATCATTCGACCTCATAACATACTAATCTATCAAATCTTATCCGATTTCTTCAACATTCACATGCATATATGATTTCAAACATTATTAACATACGCAAATCATCATTTCCATCATGTTATACAAAACCCACTTCATCACTACTTTGTTAATCTTAATTACCTCATATTTCATCATACATTTGGTGTTTATACTACCTCCTAAGCATAGGGTACAACTAATTCATGCATATTCTTCTAACCTCATACATAATTCATCAAATTCCTCCTTCTAATCAACAAAAATCATTCATGCATAAACATCAAACATACTAGTATCACATTTTATTCAATTCATCTAACAACAATTCATCATATATGTCAAAATACATCGATAATAGGCAAGAATTTGGACATGGATGATTTACCCATGTCATCATCTTCATCATAACAAACGGGTTTCACCCTTAAACATCAAATTAACCTAAACCATGCATAATCCATGTTCTATATGATGATTCTAACACACACCCATTCTCAATTTCATACAAATTCGCAATTTACATCATAACCCACTTCGTGAAAGATCACCAATCTAAATTTTAAGACATACCTTATGATCTCCTCATGAAGGTGATCATTAATCCATATTTCTTCTTGATTTTGAGCTACAATTAACCCTTCAATTTGGTGATCTTCATGGTTAGGTTTTGTGAGCTTTCATGGAGCTCCTGGCTCCTTCTCGAACACACACGATGTGTGTGTTTATGTGTGTGTTGAGTTCTTTTAATTTGGTAATTCATCTTTCATTTTGTCCCACTTTAGACCCTCGTGTTTGCCACTAAAACATATTTGGCACAACTCTTGTCTTTTAATACTTTTAACCACACACTTAACTAGGTTAAATACCCTAGTTATTTATTTCATGCTAGGTCATATAGGAACATACGACAATTATAAACATTCGGGTTTTGGGGTGTTACAAGTCTACCCCCCTTAAACAAGGTTTCGTCCCCGAAACCTTTCTCACTTCCATTTACACATACACATATCTATGTTTGACTTCACGGTCACATCATAATTATAAGCAATCATCCTATCTCAATTCATAAGTATTTATACAATTGACTTCTTCCTAACAAGTCTATACTTTCCATGCCATACTTCCACGTAACCTACTCATTTCCTTGACCGGTTAGTAACAGTTCAATGTACATATACATTCAAACCTATAATAATGCTTACTTTCATATGATCTGTTTATAACCGGTCTAATACATTCATCTCATCCTTTAAGATCACATTCTATACATATATTACATAATATTTAATTTTGCTTCGTTATCGCAACGAAGTTACTATTTCATTGTCGTGCATTCGTACTTAACTCCAAAGTTAACATCATTATACGTTCTCTATAGTTATTTGTACTATGCGTACCTTTACGTTACCTTTGAATCATTTCATTCATTTCACATTACTATTGCTTTCACTTCATGCACTACTTAATTTACATAAGTAAATGTGTCGTACTAGTTCATCATACGAGAGTTTAATCAATATGCAAAACTTCCACTCAAAACTTTTGAGATTCACTTTTTAATGACATAATTTTCTTCTTATGTTGACTATTAATAGTCAAACATCACATACCATACCATTCCTATCCTAACATTCATTTCGTAGGTCATTTTCAATTTACTAATTCATACCTATCCAGCATGAGTTAAAACATTTTACTTACCTCTATTTCGTTTCATACTTCAGCAATCCGTAAACCAGATCGATATGCTCCTCCAGGAGTACTAACCGTGCCAGGCCAGATTTCATTTATCCTTGTAATGAACTTCCACGAGTGTACACTCTTTCACCAATTCGATTGGTTTCATCATATTAAGAGTTCTACCATTAATATCTACAAAGTCGGTGGTTAGCACATTTCATTCAAACATTCATTATACTAGGTGATTACTCACCTATAATCCCTTCTACGTTTTCATATGTACATGCTATAACCTATCACACATTCCATTTATTACATGCAAATCTTTCATTCTATTAATCATTTCGCCAACTTCCTACAGTTTGACTTTTCAAGGTCAAATGGCATTTCTTACTTATCGTAAATGTATTGAAGTGCATGCCCGTACTTCTTTCCTTTCATTCTTACTTGCAAAAACATTCATTACATTATTTCGGTGTTCTTAACAAAACTTATCCTTCTTGCTCATACTTAAATCATTGTCCGGGTCGTAGCCCGTCATTTATTATGACTCCTAAGAGTCGATTACTAACACATTTAACACATGACTTGTTCAAAACTTCTTCCTTTCGTTTTAAAATTTAGGTTTGCGTGCCAATTACGATCGTTCTTTCATTCAGTTACTTTACATTTACTCATATGACTCGTTTGACGCAACCAAGGTCAAACTATCGGCACATTCTGATGTGGGCTTATTTCATCCTTTTTATATTTTTAAATCCGTCCCGCGGATTCAAATGTAACATCCATACCTTTCATTACTTCTATGTTTCGAATCCGTCCAACGGTTCCAAATGTACCATTCATACCTTTTCTCCCTTCTATAATTTGAATCAATCTCACGGATTGAAACATATCATTCACATCTTTCATTCCTTACATGTGTTGAATCCCTCTCGCGGATTCAAACATATCATTTCTACATTTCATTTCCTTGAATCCGTTTTGCGGATTCAAACATTCCATTCATTCCTTGAATCCGTCTCGCGGATTCAAACATTCCATTCATATCTCGTTGATCCGTACTTACTTACGGATTCCGCATTCTCCATTCTTATCGTTCATACTTTTCATTCTTACATAGTACCCTCGATTTCCTGAGAGTCTCACTACCCATTTCTCCTGCACGTCCACCCATTACCCAATTCTAACCGACATACCTGCGATAATTACCACGGTCTCACGAACGTCATATGCTTCTTGCGTACTGGCCCGGTGCGCAATTCACATACTAGTTCGTGCCTTCATGTAATCATCGCCTTATGTCCGAAGTAGTGGGTCTCAGTTCGTGCAACATTTTTAAAATCTTACCAAGACAGTATCGTTGTCTTCCGTTTAATACTTACCCTCCCAAGGAGATTTCTTCCTTTTTCTTTTTACACCGGTACTCATACATATTAATATTGTGTACCTGGGGTCCATTTGTCTATTTGCATCCTTGCCTGCCTTAGCATCCATCTTAGACTGCATTCATGGATCATCCTCTTCAAACTTTTAAGCTTACCTTGCACATACAAAACCGTTAGTTTCTTCATATGAATGCCTACAAACACGCTTTCATTCCATTTCTACCTTTAGATCTTGATCGAGTCATGGATTGTACGGGTTCTGTCACACCCCCAAAATCCACCTGCGGAATACCACCGCTTGGAGGCGTGACTGACCAGGATCCAGCCACCAATCATATTGAACAAGCATACAAGTAGTTATAAAATCCAACCAATACAATTGGTGTCCAAACAAAACATAGTTTAAGTTGCAAGCGGAAGCATAACGTTTAAAACCAAAACATAAGTTTAATTGTTTCAAGGTTTAACATGGCACACAGCTGTCCATGTCCCACAACGACCCTCTTCCATGCAAGCTCCAGCTAAGTACCTAAAGACCTGCAAAGCATGTAGTAACGAGTCAACAACAAGTTGAGTGAGTTCACAGTTGGGTGTTCGTTTTAAGTTGTTTCGAAAACAGTTTCCTTTATCTGGCATCCTGCCGTGGGGGTTACCCCATAGTTGAAAACGTGACTTGTTTATTCCCGGTTATTCTTGCAATCCAGCCGTGGGGGCTACCCCGTGTTAGTTATCTGGCATTTCGGCCGTGGGGGCTACCCCGTGTTAGTTATCTGGCATTTCGGCCGTGGGGGCTACCCCATGTATACACTAGACTCGTTACCATATCGACTGCTGACTGTAGTCATGTTTATGTGCCCTGAAACTATCAATGTCTATCAGCATTGACGTGCCCCAGATCAATTAGTTCACGCCCGTCCTCTATGGCACGGTGTGAGGTTTGTCAGACCTAAATAGCGCTATCTAACTAATGACCCGCTCGCCATTGGCCTGGCGATTAAGTCGATATAAAAAGGAGGGACTTCGTGATAGAGTTCTGGTCTAGTACGAGTTATCTGTCCATGAGGACGAGGAATTACATTCCTGAACCAATGTTGTCCTACCCAAGAAGGACGAGGAACCCATGTTCCTTAACCCCAATTCCCGACCCCTGGGAATCCCATGCTTTGTAGAGGGTGTGAACTCACCTTGGTTTGCTCGGCAGATACACAGAAAGGTCAATCAAGTTGTAAGTGGTCAACTACGTCCTAACATAGATATCATTCATGTCAGGTTCATATCCAAGTAGTGCGCGTATGTTCTACACATATTGTACACAAGTAACAATCATGGCATACATGTCTAGCATGGCAGTTCAACAACAGTTCCTAACAAGTTCCACAGTAACATTCACGTAACAACCAAAGTCCAAGTGTGCGGCCCAACAACTTAGGCCCATGGCAGTGAGCAAGTCCAAACAGCGTGCACATGTATATGGTCTCGAGTCGAGACTGTGCGGTCTCTAGTCGAGACTGTGCGGTCTCGAGTTGTAGCCTATAAATTCTCGAGTCGCAACTGAGTAGGTCTCGGGTCATGCATGTATTGGTCTCGAGTCGCAACCGGACTCGCAATCATGGTCTCGAGTCATGATGCTTATGTGCTGATAAAGCATGGTCTCGAGTCGAGACTAGGGGTTCTCAACTCGAAACCTGCGTCGCAACCGTGTTCTCGAGCTGTCACATATAAGGTCTCGAGTTGCAACCGTGTTCTCGAGCTGTCATATATAAGGTCTCGAGTCGAGACAGAAAGGTCTCGACAGGCACACCTGCTAAATGTCAGTGCATGTACTAACCAATAGAATTTGGATTTCATGATTTGGTGTACTATCCAATGACGTTTCACAAACATGTTTATTTGTCTAACAATCAACTAAAATGGATCAAACAACTAGTTTTCAAATATTCAAGACACCTTCATATCATATTCATGTAGTTCTTCATGTATTCAAGTCATTCATCATGATCATTCAAACTTGTTCATCATCTTTTAGGGTTTTTAGCATCAATCAAAATCATAATATGAACATCAATCAAAACACTTGAACATACTCATCTAAGGGTTTCAATAATCACATAATACATTAAAAATTGTCTCTACACTAATCCGATTTCCACATACATGTAGCCGGTTTAACAAGCATTTGGTTCTTAGCACAAGAGTGTACAATCCGATTATCATGGCACTATCTAATACACATATGCAAGCCGATTTCATGAACATCAACAATTAATGGTTTAAATCACATTTAGACACAAGATATCATTAGTTCATCATGCAATATATCCGAAATCAAGACATGTTAGCCGAATAACAACATCATACACATCCGATTCACAAGAACATCATCATTCATACAACTAATCTAGTTAAACCATGTGCATTCATAGCATCTAACAACAAGCATCATAAACACTAACCGGTTGATGAGGAGTGTGTGAAGGAGAGTAGGTTCGTTGTCCAAAGGTTCCGAGTGAAGAATACAAGCAAATCCGGGAGCTCGTCTTGCTACCCTTGATCCGACACAAGAGGAGAAGGTGATGTTGCTAGGGTTTTAGTGAGAGGGAATGTAGGAGTGTGTATGTAGGAGGGTGTGTGTGTTGTCCAAAGATGGTAGTGTTGGCTAACAACAAGGTTATATACTTGATCTAAATTGGTGCACCCTAGTGTGCTTCGGGTGGATTAAATGAGGTGTACGGCCCAACTGTTTCCTATTCACTCGAGACCGCATGGTCTCGAGTCGGGTCCTTGTGTCTCGGGTCATATAAATACACACATATATACCAGCACGACACATAAACATAACACATAATCACATAGGATGTTCACTTATATCATTAGACCAACAAGTTAACTAGTCACATAACGTTTCAAGCATGTTACACCAAGATACAACGAAAGGTTCTAAATTTCGAGTTGTCACATCATCCCCAAGTTGAAAGAAATTTCGTCCCGAAATTTTTTAAGCACTCACTGAGGAAGCTAGTTAAGTTGTATGGTTTTCCTGGTTTTCCTGGGGTGTCACATCCACCCCCCGTTGATCTGGAATTTTGTCCCGAAATTCCGTAGCTTCGGCCTCAGTAGTGGTTGTACTGTTTGCGAACAGTTGGGGATACTTTTGTTTCATCCGATCTTCGCGTTCCCAGGTGAACTCTGGGCCGCGACGTGAGTTCCAACGAACTCGAACGAGAGGTATTCTAGTGCTCTTGAGGACCTTAACATCCCGGTCCGTGATTTCAACGGGTTCCTCGACGAATCGTAACTGCGCGTCGATGGTGAGTTCCTTCAGAGGAACTATGTGGGTCTCATCTGACAGACAATTCTTCAGATTCGACACGTGGAAAAGGTTGTGAACTGCACCGAGTTCTGCTGGTAAGTTCAGTCTGTAGGCCACCTTGCCTATTTTCTCGATGATTTCAAAAGGTCCGACGTATCGTGGGTTAAGTTTGCTCCGTTTACCAAAATGAACCACACCTTTCCAGGGTGAAACTTTGAGTAGTACCCGCTCCCCAACCTGGAGCTCAAGTGGTTTCCTGCCCTTATCGGCGTAGACTTTCTGACGGTCACGAGCTGCCGCCATGCGTTGTCGAATTTGAGCAATTCGTTCAGTTGTGTCTACCACATGTTCTGGGCCAGTGATCTGACTATCCCCCACCTCTGCCCAGCAAAGAGGTGACCGGCATTTACGCCCGTACAATGCCTCAAACGGAGCAGCTTTAATGCTGGTGTGGTAGCTGTTATTGTACGAGAATTCCACAAGTGGCAGATGCTTTTCCCAGCTGTTGCCAAAGTCGATTACACATGCACGAAGCATGTCTTCTAAGGTTTGAATAGTGCGCTCGGACTGCCCGTCCGTCTGAGGGTGATACGCTGTGCTCATGTCTAATCGTGAGCCAAAGGATTTGTGCATTGCCTGCCACAGTTCTGAAGTAAAACGTGCATCTCGATCCGAGATGATAGAGGTGGGCACCCCGTGCCTCGAAACAACTTCCTTGAGGTATACTTCTACAAGAGTTGAGAATTGATCCGTTTCTTTGATGGCCACGAAGTGCGCAGACTTTGTGAGTCGATCCACGATCACCCAAATAGTATCATTTCCGCGCTGGGATCTAGGCAGGCCAGTAATGAAATCCATGGAAATTTGCTCCCATTTCCATTGAGGTATCTCTGGTTGCTGGAGTAGGCCTGAGGGTTTCTGGTATTCTGTCTTGACTCTCGCACAAGTCAAACACTTGCTGACGTAAGTTGCTATGTGGGCCTTCATGCTAGGCCACCAATACGTAGTTTTGATATCGTGGTACATCTTATCCGAACCAGGGTGTACCGAGTAGCGAGACTTGTGTGCCTCGTCCATCACAAGCTCTCGTAGGTTGCCATAGAGTGGGACCCAAATGTGTCCCGTTACGTAGTAAGCACCGTCTTCCTTTTGTTCTAAGCGTTGTCTTGAGCCGCGTAGGGCTTCAGCCCTGACGTTTTCTGGTTTCAATGCCTCTACTTGAGCGTCTCTTATTTGGGAAGGAAGACTGGAATGTATAGTGAGCTGTAAGGCTCGTACGCGCTTAGGCGCAGTGTCCTTTCGACTAAGGGCATCGGCCACAACATTGGCTTTGCCAGGATGGTACCTGATTGCACATTCGTAATCGTTCAACAACTCGACCCATCGTCGTTGACGCATGTTTAGCTCCTTTTGCTTGAAGATGTGCTCGAGACTCCTGTGATCGGTGTAAATGGTGCACTTGGTGCCGTACAGGTAATGTCGCCATATCTTAAGTGCAAAAACAACATCTCCCAGCTCTAAATCATGTCTAGTGTAGTTCTTTTCATGAACTTTAAGTTGGCGTGAGGCGTAAGCTATGACTTTGTCCCGTTGCATCAGTACACAACCAAGTCCCTGAATTGATGCGTCGCAGTAGACCACGAAGTCGTCTGTGCCCTCTGGCAAGGAAAGGATAGGTGCTCTGCAAAGTATATCCTTTAGATGCTGAAATGCTAATTCCTGTGCATTTCCCCATCGATAAACAACGCCTTTCTGCGTTACTGAGGTGAGAGGCTGTGCAATCTTGGAAAAATCCTTAATGAACCTCCTGTAGTAACCTGCCAAACCCAAGAATTGGCGAATTTCCTTTGGTGTACGAGGTGCAGGCCAGTTCTTAATCGAGTCTACTTTGGATGGATCAACGTGAATCCCATCTTTGTTCACCACGTGGCCTAAGAAATGGACTTCACGAAGCCAGAAGTCACATTTTGAAAACTTGGCGTAGAGTTGTTCTGTTCGAAGAAGTTCCAAAATACGTCGTAGATGCTGCTCGTGTTCCTCCTGACTCTTGGAATAGATCAGGATGTCATCGATGAAGACTATAACGAACTTGTCCAGGTAAGGCTTGCACACTCGATTCATCAAGTCCATGAAAACCGCAGGTGCGTTTGTCAGCCCAAAAGGCATGACTAAAAACTTATAGTGTCCATATCGAGTTCTAAAGGCTGTTTTGGAGACGTCCTCCTCTCGGACTCTCAGCTGGTGATATCCTGATCTCAAATCAATCTTTGAATAGTAGCTCGACCCTTGCAGCTGGTCGAACAAGTCATCAATACGCGAAAGAGGATAAGGATTCTTCACCGTCACCTTGTTGAGTTCACGGTAGTCGATGCACATTCTGAAGGTACCATCTTTCTTCTTCACAAACAGAACTAGAGCTCCCCAAGGCGATGAGCTAGGACGAATAAAACCCTTATCCAAGAGTTCTTGCAGTTGCATAGAGAGTTCTTCCAACTCTGATGGGGCTAACCGATAAGGTGCACGAGCTATAGGCGCAGCTCCAGGAGCTAGTTCAATCTGAAACTCGACCTGGCGATGAGGCGGAAGACCAGGTAATTCCTCAGGAAATACCTCAGGATAGTCGCGTACAATTGGAAAATCTTCTATCTTCTTCTCTGTCTCCGAGGTGTCAGTAACGAGAGCCAAAATGGTAGTGTGGCCCTTCCGTAAGCACTTCTGGGCCTTAAGGAGAGAGATGATGTTCTCAACAGCACCCCTCTTGTCGCCGCGAATCATGAGAGGTTCATTACTGGAACTAGAAATACGAACGATCTTCTCGTTGCAAAGGATCTCTGCTCGGTGTTGGGATAACCAATCCATCCCAATGACAACGTCGAAACTACCCAAGACGATAGGAATAAGGTTGATAGAGAAGGTCTGGTTAGCAAGAACAAGTTTACAACCCTTGACTACGTGTGTGGCCTCTAAACTCTTACCGTTTGCTAGCTCTACAGTGTGCTTGTTGTTCAAAGGTGTTGGGGTACGCTTAAGCATTCGACTAACTTCTAGTGACACGTAGCTAGTATCGGCACCCGAATCAAATAAAACTGTAACATAAAAGTCATCGAGAAGGAACTTACCCGCCACAACATTGGGGTCATTCCTTGCTTCGCCTTGGCCAATCACGAACGCCCGCCCCCTGGCACCATTGTTGTTGTTGTTCCCATTGTTACCATTCCCCTGATTGTTGTTATTGTTGTTGTTGTTGTTCTGGTTCCTGTTCAGTTGGGGACAATCTCTCTTGAAGTGGCCTTCAGCTCCACACTGAAAGCACCCTTTGTTATCACCTTGCTGCTGCTGACGTTGGTTCTGTTGAGCTTGCTGTCGATTCTGATTGGCGGGATATAAGCTCCTGCAATCCTTTGCAGTGTGACCTGGCTTGTTGCACCGATGACAGTTACCCCTGGTGCATGGCCCGCTGTGGTGCAGGCTGCAGCGATTGCATTTGGGGTGATTCCCTTTGTACCCACCATGGCTTTGACCACCAGATGACTGTTGACTAGGGCTCTTGTAGTCATCAGTCTTTCTCTGCTGAGACTGGGACTGAACAGAAGTTGAACCCTTACTTGAAGCTCCATCCTATTTCCGTTTGTTGTCGTTAAGAGCACCTGAAGTAGTTGTAGCACCTATGCGCTTTGGTAACCTTTTCTGCTCCACCGCCTGATCCGTGAGACAGTGAGCCAACTGAACAACTTGCTGGATGGTGGCGAGGTTAGCTGAAGTCACATGACTTTGGATCTCTGGCACTAAGCCCTTGAGAAAGAGTTCAATACGCTTAATTGGAGGGTCCACCATAGTAGGACACAGTAATGCAAGCTCATTCGACCTCTTAGTATACGCCTCAATTTCTGACCCCGTCATCTTGAGGTTGAAGAACTCGACTTCCAGCTTATGAATGTCATCACGACTGCAGTATTCCTCCTTGATCATCTCTTTAAAGTTTTCCCATGGGGTGGCGTTGGCAGCTACAGCTCCTTCAGTGCCGCTAAAAGTAGTGGGTCGGCAGTCCATAAAAGTTTTAAAAGTGCACACAGGTGGCTGAGCATGTTGACCTCCTGCGTGTGCAGCTGCAAGTGCCGCAGCAACTCATTCGTTAATCAGAGCTGTCAACTGGGCTTGTGTCAGGTTAACGCGTCCAGACATGATCTTCATATCAAGAGGAACGTGAGTGAGAGAGGTTCGCGAAAGTGCGATGACAGAAGAGAGTAAGCACACACGTTTTCAAGCAACAGTAGTTATACTAACCAAGCATACCATGAGCAATGTACTATGTAACTAGCAAGTAGGCAATATGTACATAGATTATATCGCCTAGAATGTCGAGCCTTGCATGTGGAGTGAAGCATCGTTGTGGATCGTAGAGCACTGTACCGGTTTTAGTCTGATTTTAATAAAACTTTTTCCCCTTATTAAAACCAAGTTCACTATAACCAATGGCTCTGATACCAATCTGTCACACCCCCAAAATCCACCTACGAAATACCACCGCTTGGAGGTGTGACTGACCAGGATCCAGCCACCAATCATATTGAACAAGCATACAAGTAGTTATAAAATCCAACCAATACAATTGGTGTCCAAACAAAACATAGTTTAAGTTGCAAGCGGAAGCATAACGTTTAAAACCAAAACATAAGTTTAATTGTTTCAAGGTTTAACATGGCACACAGCTGTCCATGTCCCACAACGACCCTCTTCCATGCAAGCTCCAGCTAAGTACCTAAAGACCTGCAAAGCATGTAGTAACGAGTCAACAACAAGTTGAGTGAGTTCACAGTTGGGTGTTCGTTTTAAGTTGTTTCGAAAACAGTTTCCTTTATCTGGCATCCTGCCGTGGGGGTTACCCCATAGTTGAAAACGTGACTTGTTTATTCCCGGTTATTCTGGCAATCCAGCCGTGGGGGCTACCCCGTGTTAGTTATCTGGCATTTCGGCCGTGGGGGCTACCCCATGTATACACTAGACTCGTTACCATATCGACTGCTGACTGTAGTCATGTTTATGTGCCCTGAAACTGTCAATGTCTATCAGCATTGACGTTCCCCAGATCCATTAGTTCACGCCCGTCCTCTGCGGCACGGTGTGAGGTTTGTCAGACCTAAATAACGCTATCTAACTAATGACCTGCTCGCCATTGGCCCGGCGATTAAGTCGATATAAAAAGGAGGGACTTCGTGATAGAGTTTTGGTCTAGTACGAGTTATCTGTCCATGAGGACGAGGAATTACATTCCTGAACCAATGCTGTCCTACCCAAGAAGGACGAGGAACCCATGTTCCTTAACCCCAATTCCCGACCCCTGGGAATCCCATGCTTTGTAGAGGGTGTGAACGCACCTTGGTTTGCTCGGCAGATACACAGAAAGGTCAATCAAGTTGTAAGTGGTCAACTACGTCCTAACATAGATACCATTCATGCCGGGTTCATATCCAAGTAGTGTGCGTATGTTCTACACGTATTGTACACAAGTAACAATCATGGCATACATGTCTAGCATGGCAGTTCAACAACAGTTCGTAACAAGTTCCACAGTAACATTCACGTAACAACCAAAGTCCAAGTGTGCGGCCCAACAACTTAGGCCCATGGCAATGTGCAAGTCCAAATAGCGTGCACATGTATATGGTCTCGAGTCGAGACTGTGCGGTCTCGAGTTGTAGCCTACAAATTCTCGAGTCGCAACTGAGGAGGTCTCGGGTCATGCATGTATTGGTCTCGAGTCGCAACCGGACTCGCAATCATGGTCTCGAGTCATGATGCTTATGTGCTGATAAAGCATGGTCTCGAGTCGAGACTAGGGGTTCTCGACTCGCAACCTGCGTTGCAACCGTGTTCTCGAGCTGTCACATATAAGGCCTCGAGTCGCAACCGTGTTCTCGAGCTGTCACATATACGGTCTCGAGTCGAGACAGAAAGGTCTCGACAGGCACACCTGCTAAATGTCAGCGCATGTACTAACCAATAGAATTTGGATTTCATGATTTGGTGTACTATCCAATGAGGTTTCACAAACATGTTTATTTGTCTAACAATCAACTAAAATGGATCAAACAACTAGTTTTCAAATATTCAAGACACCTTCATATCATATTCATGTAGTTCTTCATGTATTCAAGTCATTCATCGTGATCATTCAAACTTGTTCATCATCTTTTAGGGTTTTTAGCATCAATCAAAATCATAATATGAACATCAATCAAAACACTTGAACATACTCATCTAAGGGTTTCAATCATCACATAATACTTTAAAAATTGTCTCTACACTAATCCGATTTCCACATACATGTAGCCGGTTTAACAAGCATTCGGTTCTTAGCACAAGACTGTACAATCCGATTATCATGGCACTATCTAATACACATATGCAAGCCGATTTCATAAACATCAACAATTAATGGTTTAAATCACATTTAGACACAAGATATCATTAGTTCATCATGCAATATATCCGAAATCAAGACATGTTAGCCGAATAACATCATCATACACATCCGATTCACAAGAACATCATCATTCGTACAACTATTCTAGTTAAACCATGTTCATTCATAACATCTAACAACAAGCATCATAAACACTAATCGGTTGATGAGGAGTGTGTGAAGGAGAGTAGGTTCGTTGTCCAAAGGTTCCGAGTGAAGAATACAAGCAAATCCGGGAGCTCGTCTTGCTACCCTTGATCCGACACAAGAGGAGAAGGTGCTGTTGCTAGGGTTTTAGTGAGAGGGAATGTAGGAGTGTGTATGTAGGAGGGTGTGTGTGTTGTCCAAAGATGGTAGTGTTGGCTAACAACAAGGTTATATACTTGATCTAAATTGGTGCACCCTAGTGGGCTTCGGGTGGATTAAATGAGGTGTACGGCCCAACCGGCCCAACTGTTTCCTATTCACTCGAGACCGCATGGTCTCGAGTCGGGTCCTTGTGTCTCGGGTCATATAAATACACACATACATACCAGCACGACACATAAACATAACACATAATCACATAGGATGTTCACTTATATCATTACACCAACAAGTTAACTAGTCACATAATGTTTCAAGCATGTTACACCAACATACAACGAAAGGTTCTAAATTTCGAGTTGTCACAGGTTCCTTATCACAAGAGCACACAGGTTTGATTTCAAGTATTTATCTTCTCGTACTTGATTCACTCAAACCAGGGCTCTGATACCAACTTGTAAGACCCTAACACGTAATTGACAAAAAGTCGCAGCGGAAATTGATGCCATAAAATTTCTTTCCTTATAAATACCTTGACCTTCTCAAAAGTTAATTTTAACATAACCCTCTCACATAAAGCCATCAATCGACTCATTCACTAAATAAAAACATAACCTAGGTTTACTATATTACATACACCAACGTCCCCGTACAATCTATCTTGCGACTCGGTCCTCGATCTCCATTCCTTGATGATCCTCCGTGACCCGATCAACCTGCGCTCACCACACACATTCATAAAGTTAGCACACATTATAAAAATAAATATGTTTCCTTCCTGTTAACGTTTCATTTCATTATCTCTTTTCATTCCAGCTTTCCATCACATTATACAATCCGTGGCGAGACTTCCTTATTGTACCTGCAATACACTTCGTTCACAAGGCACACTATTATTATCGTCAATACTCAATCTCATTGAATACATGCGTACATACTTTCATATATACTCGCATATATGCATACGTTCGCACATAACCACTCGCATACATGTACATACACACATCCGACATCCGGATTAACAAAATTCTGAACTTTTAAGCTATCGACTTATTACCTTTTTACAAAGTTTTGACCCGTTCATGCATTTATCAAAATAATCTGATTATTTGACCTCGATTCCTCATGAACCGTATGATTTCAACGTTGTTTATCATAAAGGATTGAATTCTTGGATGTCTTGCATCCTCTTAACACATTTTCGCTAAAAAGCTTATTTTGACCCGTTATGGGTATTTACGCATTAAATGGTCTATGACATACAAAACCATACCCTTCGCTTTTAAACTTGACCAAAACATTACTCTAATCGAATAGCTTGTTTCCAAATAACTTTTAAGGTCATTTGCCCGATATACCTATTAAAGGGGTTTTTGACAACTTTGCTCCATCCTTTACAACAAAGGACTTCATTGCATATTTAACCAATCCTACTACTTAACTATAACTCTAGTCACACATACCTTGCTCGAGTTAAAGCTATGACCCGTTTTAATACTTCATCCACTAAGTTGCTAGTTAATAACAACGCAAATCCTTTCGCTATTCACCCTGTGAATTCATAGTACTTGACAATAAAATCATTAGTCGACATCGTCAAATGGTAATGTCTTCACCATTTGACCCGTTAAGTCTAAATGTCCATTTTATCCTTGTAGGACTTTAGTTAGTCATTATCCCATCCATGTAACTTATTCCTTCGTTAACTCGTAACCAAACTCACCATAATACCCTTTTTACCCTTTTTGACTATCAAACTTAGTTTCTTAACATAATCACATGTTCCGACCCATATCAAAACTTGTCGGAACATCATAATTGACATATTTACTTACCATGTTCGAAATCTATACATTAAATAGATATTCTACCAAAAAGGGGTGTAAGCTTTACTTACATAGCATCCGAATATGCTTCCCGTGCGCATTAGTCCCGTTTGACCCGCTTCTTTCCCAAGCTTCCATGTCGCTTATGTAGGATCGTTTGCACGACCAAAACGAGTCGTTCAGAAGAGTTCTAATCAATACGAGAGGCGGAAACAAACGTATCGACTTTGAATCAACTTGATTTACACTCAGAATCACTTTAATTGTCTTGTATACTGATTTGACACGATTACAGATCAAACGACACGTCAGCAGCACTTCGGCTCTGGAATCACGAACTGTTTCAAATGAAATGATAGCTCCGGTATTTATAGGAGAGGCATTTCGTACGAAATGGATAAGAGCCATTTCGTGCAAAAAGGGCAATGGCCATTTCGTATGAAATGGTCTTTTCCATTTCGTACGAACTGGTCCAACATCTCCAAAACCCTATCAACTAGCCTACCGAGCTCCATTCTATCCAATCTAGATATAAGACTCGATACAAGACGAAGTCGACAGACATATGCACCAACAGACTCCCCCTTGGATGTCGACGAGTCTTCAGTACAAATCTTCAGTACATCGAGTCTTCAATCTTTATCAGTCTTCTTGCTCTCTCCAAAGTGTCTGACGGTGTAAGCATCCTATCTCTATCTACTTTCATCAGCTTCTATACTCCCCCTTGAATGTTGATCTAATCTTCAATCTCTTCTTTTTCTCGCTCATTCCCAGAATCTTAATCCTGGCTCTATTTTTAACAAACTTTCAGGATCAGAAACTGGCTCTTGCATCTTCAGACTCCCCTTTGCTAGCAGACTCCCCCTTAAATTGTTCCGGGATCGCAATCTGACATAGCTTTTCCACAGGTTCAGAACATCTCCTGGCTTTCCGTAGCAACAAGATCAGGAACCTGGCTTAAGTCTGCATATCTTCAAGAATCGAAACCTGGCTAACCTGCACAGTCTCTACCTCAAAATAAATTTCACAAATTTAATAATTTGACAAATTTATAAATCACTTGCAGGTATCGATCAAAATGATTTAACATTTTAAAATCTATTATGACCACTCGAAAGAATTTCATTTTTCTTTTTTCAAACAAACTTTCCCAAACCTACTTTTCTTCATGTTTAGCACTCGGAATTTTGAAAATCAACTTTCCAACATCAGTTGTGGAAAATAAGATGAAATAAAATCTTTTTGAATTTTCAAAAACTTTATGCTAAAACCACTTGTAGGAATAATATTGAAATGCAGTAAAGAAATATTTACAGACAATATTTTTATGAGTTTGTGTAAGAGGATCATATTAGTTTTGAGACAAATCACTAGCACCGTTGAGCTTTAAACACTTAAAGTTCTAAACGATTCACATAGATTAACGATATTATTGTCCTCTTAAACTCAATCTAAAAACTTTCGAAATGCTTACCGATACGTTAAGATATATTAATTTTGCACTAAATTCTTATGGACCCCACGATCTCAGCATATCCCCTCATCATCAATACACTGACTCAAGTAATGCCTTTAAACATTCATCAACTATGATATGTGCGAAAAATAACGCAGAATGTTTAAACATTAACAATCAGGTCGATCTTTCGATACGCAGAGAAAGTCCAATGTTTAAACAAAATAAGAAATAAAAACAAGTTGAATATGTTTAGATCTTAACCACCGGTTCGATATTCACATATACGCAGAGGTGATCCAAGATTTAAACAGAACACCAAGAAAAAATAAAGCAGAACGTTTAGGCACTAACATCCAGCTCGATACTCACGTATACGCAGAGGATGTCCAATGCTTAAACAAAAATAAAGAAATCAAACAGGTTTAAATCTTTGCAAAATGAAATGCACAATCACAGTGACTTTTTCAGCAAGTTGTGAAAATTCACAAACTGACCGGTTTTTATGCTCTTTTAGCATTCAGCGATTACTGAGTAGGTACACAGTCACGAAGGATAAAACTAAGTACTATGCATTCAATCACGTTTTCCACTAGAACTAGGCCTTTTCATTTAAGTTTGTATCGTTATCGCAAATCTACTAGTCTAGCTGAGCCTATCGTCACATCTTTAGTGAGACCGTTTATCACATTTTAACTTTCCATTTCTTTAGCGTACTGTGACCGTCTAGTTGATGTACTATCATTTCCTCTTTTCACAACAAAACTCATTTTTTATTTTTTGATGTTTTTTACTTTTTCAAATTTTATCATGTTTTTGTAATTTTCAAATTTTCAAAATTTCTAAAATATTTTTTACTCCCCCTAAAATCCAAAATATGTTTCAATGTTTGATTTTACAGGAAAATTTGAAAATAAAAGCAGTAAACTGTACAAGGTAAAGTGACAGACTGATGTGAAATGCTTCAAATCGCCATCCACTTGGCATAAACAATCAGAACTCCCCCTAACAACAAACTATTTTCCCATTAAGATTTCAAAACACTTAAGTTTGTTTTAATCAAATGGTTTTTCCAGAAAATTAGTTTGTGGGGTTTCATCACTTTGTTTTCTCAACAACTTGTATGAAAGTTAAATCAAGTTCAACTTAATGACCTTGATTAACCACTTGCAGGTACTTATCACAATACCACTTGTAAATCAAAATATGACATTTTTCAATTTTGAGAAAGATGCCGATTCATGCTCCACGATTACCAACTTGGGAGCTCCGGCAAGTCAGGATTTTAAGTAGAGAATGCTGTCACCCAAACCTGACCAATCTTAGGTGTTTCCGAATTCTTTTCACTCAGTGGGTGACTCCACCTCTATGATTCATAAAATTCTTTTGCTCCTTTTACTTTTCCGTCGACCATCTTCCCAAAAATATATTTCACATTTCCATTAAAAGCCTTTTCAGCATCAAATTCTTCTTTACCAGAGAAGAATTGATCTGAAATCTCAATCTTTCCAACTTTTAACTTTAAGTTTTCTTTTGACAATGGTGGAAAGTTTTCATCGTTCATTTCTGGAACGGAATTCTCATTTCTTTTCACAACAAATGACTCCTTTGACTTTGACGAGTCAGATTCATTTTCAGAACTAGTTTCAGAACTAGTTTCAGATTTAACAACCCATTTTTGTTTGTTCAAATCGACTCTTCTTTTGAAAAAACGCTTCGAACTTTCACCAACTTCGAAATTCGAATTTTTGAACACTTTGAATTTTTTTGTTGATTGTTCTGTTTTATCAACACATTTCTTTTTCAACTTTGAGTTAGAAGTGACTTCCTGTTTTATATAAGTGGACTTGGGGCAATTCCAATCAATGTGTCCAACTTCTTGACATTTGAAACAGGTTCTTCTGTCAACTCTTA
Source organism: Helianthus tuberosus (assembly GCA_030545235.1). NCBI lineage: Eukaryota > Viridiplantae > Streptophyta > Magnoliopsida > Asterales > Asteraceae > Helianthus > Helianthus tuberosus. Next base: position 18,701 of record JARYGA010013865.1, read on the forward strand.
GTTCAGATTTCTTCGAAATATTCTTTTTTCTTTTCTGCGAAAAACTCTTGATTTGACTGTTTCCTGAACAGTTTCTCCTTTTCTTCTTCTGAACTTGTACCTGAAACAAATTTAGTTTTTGATTTATAAGTTTCCTCATTTTTAAGATTTTCAGGTGGAATAAAACCTAATCCCTTCTTTTTGAAATTACTGTTATGGTTTGGTTTCTTTCAATAACCCGAACCAGAACTGTAACCTTTTTTCTTATTCAATCTCTGTTGAACTCTTGAAGTGTATTTTTTAAGTTTTTCAGCAAGATTTACATCTTTTATTTCAGAAATATTAATTTCTGTTAATTTGAAAACCTTGTTAATCATTTCAGTTTTGAGACTTCTTATTGGAAATTCCTCATCATAATATAATTTGTCCGAATCATTCAAAGTATATGCCACTTTGATTGGTTCATCATTCAAATTATTTTTTGATAACAAAAATTCTTTATTGTAAATCCTTTTAACCGGTGAACTCGGACTCTTGTCTGATGAACTCGAACTTTCAGATTTAGACTCCGACTTTGACTCTTCATCCATATCCAACACCTGATCGACCACTTTCTTTAATAACTCAGACTCATGATCAGTGTCAGACGTTGTGAATGTGACGTCAATGTTGTCTGGTAACTCATCAATGGTTTTAGACTTTAACTTTATGTTGACTGCCTTTTTTAATTGCTCCTCATTTGGTTTTCTGGGAAAAAAACTTTCCCAGATCGGAGGCGGACACTTGTTATACTTGACACTTTGTTTCTTACCAGTATCCTCTTCCGTCTTTTTATCTTGAAAAGCTTCAAGTCCTGCAACAGTAGGATAAACTCTATCAATCAAATAATCAGAAGATGTATAACTCATCAGCAATCGTCTGATTCTTTCATTCTCAATCCTTTCAGTCTCCAATTCCTGTTTCAGCTTTACACAATCTTCAATATACTCATTGATGACCTTCTGCTTAGTCATTAATGTTGAACTCATCATCGTTTCAGCAGCTCCCATTTCTAGGTTTGTTTTGTTCAAACTATCAGCCGTTCTGTTCAGCCATCATATGATTCTTTTACATACTTCACATCAAACAACAATTTTTCTTTCAACTCTTCTAGTTCACGATACTTCTTGTCTTTCTCCTCACAATCTTTGCATGGTTTTAAACATTTCAGACAAGGTTTCGTGATCTCAACGATCTTTTCAACTTCGATAATCTTTTCAACTTCGACTATTTTTTCAACTTCAACGATTTTTTCAACTTCAACATTTTTCTCAACTATTTTCTCAATCACCTTTTCACTAATCGGTTCTTCATCAAATTCTATTTTTACTTCACTTTCTTCAACTCCGGCTTTTTCTGTTGAATTTTCTTCAACTTTTGCCTTTTCAGCTTCCAATTTTGCCTTTTCTTCAGCTATCCTTTTTTCTTCCAGTTCTCTCTTCAATCTAGCAGCCTTCTTCTCATTCAACATCTGGATCTTATCTGCAAAAAACAAATTAAAACTGAATGAGTCTAAACTTTTTCTAGCATTATTAATGTACTCTTCCTCATCATCAGTGTCTTCATCACTTTCTGAGGATTTGAAAATCTTCACTCTTTTTGGCTTAGATTTGACTGCTTCTTCTTCCAAGATTTGAGCAACAAATGTTGAATCAGCCGGAACGTATTTGTCCCAGCTAAATCCCTCTGGTAATCTTTCATCATCCTGATTTACTAGATAAGCTTTCTTCTTTTCATTTTCAATAGCACGGGATGACGACGGTTGTTGAGCAACCTGATGATAAATCGCTTTTCGATGATAATCATTGTTTCCAAACGGATCTTGTCTTCCAGTTGCTTCTTTGTTTGTACACTCTCGTTTAAAATGCCCCCTTTCTCGGCAACGAAAACAAGTAACCTTTGATTTATCAAACCCTAACGGAGATGTAGCAGCATCACGAAGATCATCTCTACCCGTGATTTGTTTAAATTTTTCTGCTCTCCTTACCGCACTGGCTAAACACCACTTTAGGTCCATCAACTCAAGTTCCTCAGGATCAATCTGGTCATAATCCTCCTTAGTAAGCATCGGATTTACAATTCTTCCAGAAACTAAGCTTTCATAAGATTCTAACATAGTAACAAGTGATGCCATGTGTTGCTTAGCAATATCTGGAGAATGATTTTGACCATTTTGAATATTCAATGTAACATTGCATTGCAGATTTGTTGAACTCTGTCGTTGAGAACTTGGTGTTGAGAAATTCGGATCAAAACTTGAATAACCACTCTGAGTCATAGTGCTAACATTTGTTCCTGAAGTACCATCAGCACTGAATGCAGTCTGAATTTTCGGACTTGGAGTAGTCTCAACTCTGCTTCCTCTATAGTATAAACTTTCATCTTGTTGAGCACTGGGATTATTCATAATAGCAGTTTTCTAAACATCCAATTCATGTTCTTCAATCTTCTGGATGAACTTACACAAATTCATGCTTTCAGATTTTCTCATATGTTTTAAGATCAACAGATAGGTTCTCCATTTATCTTGTGGTAACGCATCAGATAGCTTATCAACCCATTCATCATCTTCTTTTGTTATCTCCAATCTTTTCATTTCCTGGACAAGATGACAATATCTATCAATAGTCTTCTTGGTCGTTTCACCTTTGGCAGTTGTAAACATATCAAAAGATTTCTTTAGTAAAGCACGTTTATTTTTTATCATATCAGCACTTCCTTTAAACTTTTGAAGCAATGCCAACCAAATTGATCTAGCAGTGTTCTCATGTTGAAGCAAAACAAATATATCTTCTTTTACCGCTTGTTGCAGAATGCTAATCATCATTTTTTCACTAGGGTATTTTCTCTTCTCAGCCGCTGAATAATCACTTAAATATTTTTCATTTCCACGGTCATCTGTCGGTTTAACGTAACCTTTGTCCAACGAAACCCATGCATCAAACTTATAAGCTTGCACCCAAGTTTCAAAATGGTTTTGCCATCCTTTAAAATCCTCGATGTACATAAGCTTTGGAGGCTTTTGAGACGTTCCCGTTTCATTTTCGATTTCAAGAGTTTCGACAACTGTGATTGGAGCAGCTGGAGTAGTAGCAAACGCGTTGTAAAACTCTTCTTCCATGTTTTGGTGTTGAAAGTTCACAAAATCACAATGTTCAAGCGAAATGGACTTTGGTGCGAAATGGCCTTTTCAACCGAAATGGCAACTTTCAAACGGAATGGGTCATTTCGTGCGAAATGAAGATCAGTTTCAAGCGAAATGGAATGTCTGTTTCACACGAAATGGTCTATTTCGTACGAAGTGATGCTGACGCCATAAAATCAGACATGATTTTGGCACAATTTATCAGGTTTTAGGTCGATTTTAGGTCTAATTCTTTCAAGGATTGTTTAAAACAGTGTTTCGCACGTTATATGTGAAATTCAATCCATTTTAACCGTAAAATCTTGTTAATTTTGAAAAAGAAGGTGTAGAAGTCAGAATTTTGATGAAATCAAGCTGAATAGGTATGAACTCTTCCTCCTGAGCTCTGATACCACTTGTAGGATCGTTTGCACGACCAAAACGAGTCGTTCAGAAGAGTTCTAATCAATACGAGAGGCGGAAACAAACGTATCGACTTTGAATCAACTTGATTTACACTCAGAATCACTTTAATTGTCTTGTATATTGATTTGACACGATTACAGATCAAACGACACTTCAGCAACACTTCGGCTCTGGAATCACGAACTGTTTCAAATGAAATGACAGCTCCGGTATTTATAGGAAAGGCATTTCGTACGAAATGGATAAGAGCCATTTCGTGCGAAATGGGCAATGGCCATTTCGTACGAAATGGTCTTTTCCATTTCGTGCGAACTTGTCCAACATCTCCAAAACCCTATCAACTAGCCTACCGAGCTCCATTCTATCCAATCTAGATATAAGACTCGATACAAGACGAAGTCGACAGACACATGCACCAATAGCTTATCAAGCATCAACTATCATACATCATTCTCAAGATAGTTAGCTTGTTCATCATTCATCACGACCCTTTCATCACGCGGATCTTATATCAAAATCATCATTGGACCTCATAACATACTAATCTATCAAATCTTATCTGATTTCTTCTACATTCACACGCATATATGATTTCAAACATTATTAACATACGCAACTCATCATTTCCATCATGTTATACAAAACCCACTTCATCACTACTTTGTTAATCACTTACAAATGATCTAATCTTAATTACCTCATATTTCATCATACATTTGGTGTGTATACTACCTCCTAATCATAGGGTACAACTAATTCATGCATATTCTTCTAACCTCATACATAATTCATCAAATTCCTCCTTCTAATCAACATAAATGATTCATGCATAAACATCAAACATACTAGTATCACATTTTATTCAATTCATCTAACAACAATTCATCATATATGTCAAAATACATCAATAATAGGCAAGAATTTAGACATGGATGATTTACCCATGTCATCATCTTCATCATAACAAACGGGTTTCACCCTTAAACATCAAATTAACCTAAACCATGCATAATCCATGTTCTATATGATGATTCTAACACACACCCATTCTCAATTTCATACAAATTCACAATTTACATCATAACCCACTTCGTGAAAGATCACCAATCTAACTTTTAAGACATACCTTATGATCTCCTCGTGAAGGTGATCATTAATCCATATTTCCTCTTGAATTTGAGCTACAATTAACCCTTCAATTTGGTGATCTTCATGGTTAGGGTTTGTGAGCTTTCATGGAGCTCCTGGCTCCTTCTCGAACACACACGATGTGTGTGTTTATGTGTGTGTTGAGTTCTTTTAATTTGGTAATTAATCTTTCATTTTGTCCCACTTTAGACCCTCGTGTTTGCCATTGAAACATATTTTGCACAACTCTTGTCTTTTAATACTTTTAACCACACACTTAACTAGGTTAAATAGCCTAGTTATTTATTTAATGCTAGGTCATATAGGAACATACGACAATTCTAAACATTCGGGTTTTGGGGTGTTACAATTTGCCATGCCTGAGATATGCTCATAAAATAGCAATATCGTTAAACCCATGAAAGGCTTGAAATGATTTTATATCTGTATGGTTGGCTCAGAAAATAATGAAAAACCATGAAACTTGTTTGGCTTTATTTTGATCCATGAAGTGAATATATAATGATCATTGTGATCATGGACATCATTGAGAAATTGTAATGATGGTTATATTAATAATGAGATCGGCCATCTAAAATGCAACGATGATATTGTCAATAACGAGGTAGACCCCTAAAAGTGTCATAACATGATTGTTGAACTTTGAAGTTATAATACATTTATTGTATCTTATATTTTGTATTACATACATGCAAGTAATATATATACGATCATAAACCAGAAGTTTATGGATCATGATTATTACTTTATTGGCATGACCGGTTAGACCACACCGAGTCAATGATGATGTGAAACATAATGAAGAACTTGAAGATTCTTCTAGCTGATAGCATGTATTGTTTGCTCTTAAGGGAAATTATGTATTTGTCAATTAAGGATGTGTAACCCTAAATATTCTGGAAGTGATTAAGGGATATGCATATCCCAACATGATACCCTTTAGTGTTTTAAATCGATGCATCGTCTAAATGGTTATCAAATTCACAACTTGATGTTTGTGTAATTTATGGCTTAGCTAATAAGATAGCAAGCACAATATTCCAGATTGCATTTATTTATTAGTAGCGACGATAAGTTTATTTTCCTATCTATTAATGATCGGCAGAATAAGTGTTGAACTTCATGTAGATTATGTTCATACACAAATTGCTTTTGTTAAAACGGTCATTGAACGTCTACGATTGTTAGCAAAGCCACTAATCATGTGAGCAAGTTCATGTTTATATATGCGTACATGTAATTATACAATCAATAACATTAATACACATCAAGCCAACATGTTGTAATAGTTTCTCCCCATTATAGTTGGTTTTTGGTCAGAAACCAAAAATATCCCTTCTAAGATTTTGGTTGTGCGGTATATATTGAAATTGATCCACCACTACGCACAAAGATGGGACCTTAAAAGGTGGTTGGGAATATATGATAAATTAATTTATATCCATCTCAATGGATTAACATTCCCAACATCAGGGGGAGATAAAAAGCAGTTGGAAAATAAATGAGTTGGTATGAATTATCATTGATCCTCAAAAACTAAAAGTGTGAACCAGAAGTTCAAAGAATAACTCATATACAAAGATTAGCGAATCTATTACTAGACGCGTTCACTGACCTTAAAAAGGTGATTATGTCACATATACCAACTGCTAATGCTCCAATTAAGATGAGTGTTCTAGAAGGACAACCACATGTTTTTAATGAGTCTATTGCACGTCTGAAGCGTGGTAGACTAGTCGATTCCAATAATAAAATTCCTCGAAAGTTGGAGCAACTAATTAAGATGGTCAAGTCGGGGTTATATTAAAAAGGTCTCCTGAAGAGACGATACACATGATGGTTCAAGAAGAACCTCAGGTACCTGAAACTAAAGAGATCTCGATAAGTTGTATCATGTCTAAGATATGTATGGAATCGAAATAAAATCGACGTCGTTATACTTTTGTATATAATATAGCGCTTGTAATGATGAAATGATGAGGATCAAGATTTTAGATCTGCCCATGAATGAATACAAAGAAATAATTGGCCAAAACGAAAAGACGCAAATGAGGCAGAGTTGAATTCTCTATTGAAATGGAAAGTTTTCGGACCAGTAGTCCATACAACAAATGTTGTAAAACATATTAGAAACAAACAGGTCTTTTATGTGAATCAATAAATGAAAAGAAAATGGTATAAGGCAAAATTGGTAGCACAAGGATTTCACAAAGACCTAATATTGAATATAAGGAATCGTATTATCCAGTGGTGGATACAATAGCTTTCCAATATTTAATTAGTCTGGTAATAATATTAAAGAGGGAATTGACATGCGTCTTATGAATAATATGTATCACTTGATACTGAAAGTTTACATGAAAGTCTCTAGAGGATTTAAATTATCAAAACCATGCAAATAAAGTTCTCGAGAACAACATGATCGTTGTATACATATTCATATTTGAATACGATTGAACTCCTGATGAGTTACCTAATGGTGAATTGAAACATCTTAACGATGTAATTCTTATGCACCAATAAATGATACATAGAAAACTTGTACATGATGATTATGATATCTCAATAAAAAGTGTACAAGCATAGTACAATATGGATTTTGGAAATAAAAGCAAGTGTTCATGACATTTTTGCATATGAATAGATATCTGTGTTTTAAATGGGCAAATTTATGTAGCAAAGCTCCTGAAGAATGAAAACACATGCATATTGGGATAAGATGGAACGAATTTTCTCATGCATTGATAATGCCAGAAGCATTAATGTCAAAACTTCAAGAACATACTATATGAAGTTAACAAAATATGTATGGACTAAAATAATCGGGTCCAGTGTTGTACAACTCGAGACAGATAAAGAGGGATATACGTTTGATAAAATTAGGCATGTTTTATCAACATTCTACTTTTAATAGTTCAATATAATCCCAGTTTACAGTGATGATGTCTACACATCATCGAGAGAAACTGTCGAGCTTTTAGAGGGAGAATTTTTGAATGACCTTGGCACGGTCTAATTATTACTCGAACTACTATTCGAGTATATATATAATTATATTTTATCAATCCTCGAGTACATCTAGAAGATGATGTTGGGATATTTTAGTATAGACATGGTTGAACCTTAAAGTATGCTAAAGGTTCTTAAGTCACTTGTTATAAGAAATGCCTATTATCATCTCCTACCAAAGTAGAGATTCTCATTTTAGAAGTAACATCGTTAAATGCGTATATTCATTAACATGTTTTGCTAGCTATGTATGATTATAATATCTTTCACTTGAGTTTATTGTCATGATATAGCCTTTGTCAAGCGAAGTGACAATGGAATGAGTTCAAAGAAATATTTTAGGTATAAACGATATTTGATTATATTTTACTAACCCACCAAAACAAGCTTGGTTAGTCTTGTAGATGCAGGACTGTAACAAAATACAATCGTGGACATATGATATTTTTTTAAAGGAGTAATTTAAAGTCTCGTTAGAATATTATACAACATTGCTCAACATAAATGATTGCGCATTAACGGATCGAGCGAAAAATCATCGGCTACAAAAGCTTTGATCAACTTTGAAGGAAGATGGACACACATCACTTAAGGGACACATGTTAAAATGAAGGGGAGACTTATTTAAGTTGCACTCTTTTTCCCTTGACTAAGTTTTGTCCCATTGGGTTTTCTTAGTAAGGTGTTTAACGAGGCAACAAACCTGATCTAGATGTATCAAGGGGAGAAAATATGCATTACAGACTGCACTCTTTTTCCCTTAGCTATGGTTTTGTCCCACTGGGTTTTCCTGGCAAGGTTTTTAACGAGACAGTATCTCCAAGCATAAGAAGTTGATAACCAAGGAGGAGTGTTATAAATATATTATTATTTATTATGGCTATCAACTACAAAAATAGATTAGTTTTATCTCAAAGTTTTGTACTCCTATATATACCGCTATTATATCTCATTGTAAATTACACCTCAATCAATGAAATATTAGATCCCTTCTCCCTATTATTTTCTTCGTCTTCTTCTACTCTTATTATTTGCTATTGGGCTAGTTT
>JARYGA010013866.1:0-44024 GCA_030545235.1 Helianthus tuberosus
AAAAGGTAATTTTGTAAAATATTAAATAGTTTTTTCACTTATCTCATTTATTATCATTTTTTACTAATTAATTAGTCATAAAAACTAGTTAAAGGTAGTTAAAGGTATTGTTATGATTACCTCTTGGGCTTTATGGAAGGTGCGAAACTCTAAGTTGTTCGAGAGAGTTAACCCGAAGGTTATTGAGGTTGTCGCGATGGTCAAGTCTTTGTCTTTTTTGTGGTTGAAAAACAGGTTTAGGTTTGTCTCTATTCTTTGGAAGGACTGGGTTGTTTATCCCTTGTGTATGTTGCTTTGCCTTGGCGGTCCTTGCTTTGAGGGCGCGCCCGGTTTCTTTGAAGTTCTCTTTTCAAAAAAAAAAAAAAAGTCATAAAGACTAGTATCCTCCACACTAACTTTTTTTGCCTATACACATCAAAAATTAACTTAGGGTGGAGGGTATGGTTCAATCACTCTAGGGTGTTTGAGTCATTCTCTACCCAATAATAGTATGCCATGCCAACTCCTCATTCTACTCCCTATTTTACACTCAATCATTAGGTATGGTTCAATTACTCTAGGGTGTTTGAGTTATATATTTTTTATTTCTAAAAATTATTCATAAATAAATAAAACATATTTTAATGTAAATAAAGTTACTTTTAATTAAAAAAAACACATTACATAAAATTAAAATAAATAACATGACATTAAAATATAAAAATAAATTAAAAAAAAACCTAATTTAACTATTCGTCGTCGGAATCCGCCAAAAGGTGGGGTAAATCTTGTTCTTCAAGATGCTCCACAAGATCATATTTTAGTCTATAATGCGTATCTTCATCAATGTGCTCGTTATAAACAGTGTCTTCGAAAACGGGCTCGACTGGAGGATCCCGAATATGTACCGGTGCAATCGCGTTTTCGTCGTCTTTTAGAATCATATTATGCATAATAATGCACACATATACGACACTCCTAATGTTTTTAACACTCATAGCACGCATCGGTCGATGAAGTATACGCCATTTTGCCTTTAAAACACCAAAAACCCGCTCCATGTCTTTTCTTGCCGCCTCGTGTTGCCTCTTGAACTTCTTTGCTTTCACAATGTGAGGATACGAAAATGATTTCACAAACACGGACCAAGTAGGGTAGATTCCATCGGTAAGATAGTATCCACGCTTATACAAGTGGCTGTTCACGTAAAATGGGCATTTTTGTGCAGTTCCATTTCATTCAGTAAGAAATAACGGAGATTGTTGGAGCACGTTGATGTCGTTTTGTGAACCACGAGTTATTCGCTTGCACGTCACTCAAAATTTTTAAAAACAACCTTTTCGACATACGAAACCTATGACGAAAAACCTCTTCTTTGAATACGGGCTCCTCGACAAAATAATCTCTCATAAGGTTTTCGTGACATTTCACTCGATCTCGACGGACAAATTTCCTTTTTCTAGAAGTGCCCGTGTCTTCCAGTTCAGCGGCTTCGTTAATAAGATTTTGGAAAAAAAAATTAAACTACTATCGCTCGAGGAAGAATCATCGTCTTCACTAATATCAATTGGAATGAATAGCGGTGGTATATCATCCATTGGAAAAATAGAAGAAGTGAATTTTTTTAGAAAATAGAGTTGGATGGAGAAGAAAATGGTGAAAAATGATGTTGAATGGTATTGTTTTTATAAGGAAAAGTTGTATTTTTTTTTTATAACGGCTAGTTGTGTAATGGTCAAATTCCTCTCAATCACCACTCAATCAATCGGTGACTATACAACGATTCTCCCAAGTCACCGAACACCGAAATCTACTCGGTGTGGTTCACCGATCGGTGAAAGTTATCCCCGAATGGGGTCACTGAAGCCATACCGCCCTCCCTTACATATTTTGAAATTCATCCTACACGTTGAAATTTATCATACACAACTAGTAATTTATCCTACACAACTCGTAATTTATCTTACAATTTAAATTATTTTATTTTAAATTTTTGAAAAAATATATATTTTGAAGATAAGTTACAAAAAATTTAATGTAGTTAGCTATTAAAGAGGAAGACTACAAATTAGTGGCCTATGTAGATTTACCAATGTACCCTTATAGTAACTTTAAATATTTATATTAAATGAAGTAAATAAAACATTTTTATTGGTTGAAATTTTCTTCTTTTTTCTTCTTACAAAAAATTTCTTCTGATTTAAACTCTCCACAACACATATATATACCACAACAAGTTAACTATTTGTATGCATTTTTGTTGTTGAGAAACTAGTGATGAGAAATTAGTGTTTTGTGCGGGTTGATATGTCGGGTAGTTAACTACGTTTTTGCTCCTTGTGGTTTTACCATTTTAACCCTTATGCCTCAATAGTTTAAAAATGGCCATTTTGCTCCATGTGGTTGATACTTTTATTCGAATCTACTCCCCGACCTTAACTCCGTCCAAAATGTCCGTTAACATGAAGGGTATTTTGGTAATTTTACATTTAGATTTAATTATTTATTATTAATTCCTTAAACCCATTTTTGTTTTTTTTATATTAAGAATAAAATATAAAATTTAAACTATTTAATCATTAATCAGAGGATTATATTAACTTGATTAAAAGTGTGAATTTTAACAATCATTTCCAATTTTCATTCCCCACCTTACAACAAAGAAAAACAAAAATGAAATGTAATTGAATATGTTTAGATCTACCTCATAACCTAATTATTTTCCTGATACATACGTATCTTTTGTTGAATGTATCGGCATGAAATGAAATTGAGTCATACTAAGGCTAAGGGGGAATAGGTCAGGGAGTCGACATGGCCTTCTTTCCAGACGGGGAACACCCCCCCACCCCCGTGATTTCTTCTGTGCAATTGGTGACCCATCCCCGCCCTCCCCGATGTATGTTGTGTGGTGAAGATGATGATGAGGTGATAAGGAGATGGGATAAGAGGATTCACACCCCTTTAACCTAATACATAACTTAGGTGCTTCACAACTAGTAGTAATATATACTATATACTATACACTATGTGCCTCATTTTTGTTCAGTGAGACCCCCGTCTTGATAGTAGTTTTGCATCAAGCCTTTGACATAAGACACATAACACTCAACAATTAAGACAAAGACCGATTAATGCATGCACTCCCTAAATTACTTAACATTTAAGGACCTAATAATAATCGAGTTTTGTTACTCTTTTACTAAACTCACTTATGTTATTTTTTTCTATTAATAAAACATTCAAGTTTAAATCTATACTTAGTAATTGGTTGCATTATGTTTAACCATTTTACAAGCTCATCAAGATTTTTTTTATTTATCTAATTTCAATTCTTTTAATATTTTTTATTAATTAAAAAAGATAATTAAAGAAGCCTTTTGAGATTTTAGAATTATAATTATCCATTTTCATCTATATCTATATCTCTAATAAAGCAAACCATTGGGGGACACATGTCACCCTATGGTTGATGCCAAATAAGCAGCCACATAAGCATACATGTGGCATAGCTCTACATCAAGGATTGGAGAAGCTTATTTTGTACGTTTCATTCATATTCTCTCTCCCATTCAATCATTAACACAACCGATTACCCCCAAAACCCTAAACAGCGATTTGGCTCCTCACCTCTTCAATCGATCCTGTGCGACGGCCTTTATCAATCTTCATTATTCAACAATGATAATCGACGGTAAGGATTCCGATATTCTTTTCTTTTCCGATTGATTTAATGAATAATCGAAATTTTTGTTATTTATTGATTTAGTCATTGAATGTTAGTTAAAGATCGATGTTAGATAGTCTGTTTAGAGATGCAAGAGCCTTCAAGTGGAGGTAACATCTGCACAATATTGAAGGAGTTGCTGGTGGTGGATTTGATGAGGGTGCTCATTTATGCAGGTGATGCTTATACACTTGAAGATTAAGTTGATGAAATATTTTGCAATCAATTTCACTTTTTTTTAGTTATTTTGTTAGGGAGTTTGATCGATTGTTTGAATTTCTGATTTCTACAGCGTTTAAATTCATTTAAAGTATACGGATGAAACATTTGATTTCTCTTGGAAGTTTCATAAAACCCCTGCACAAAGCGCTCTCGACCTCACCACCAACATCTTCGTTATCTCTGCTGGTACAACATCGACTTATTTGTCTTCTATTTGTCAATTTAGATGTTTAATTTTTAGGGGTGGTATCATTTTTTCTTGGTAGTGGGTTCGAAAACATCGATGATATGTGGATTCTAAATGAGGAGTTAGGGCTTGATTCACAGTTACCTTTGTTTTTTGTATGAGCACCAACTGTTCGATCAAAATCCCCAATTAGAGCATTACATGGTGTTTTTTTTAACTAAAAGAAGTTGAATTTATAGCCCGTGGACTGATGATTGTGCTGACCTGCATCTCCATTTGCATAGTCTTTTTAGTTGTTTGTCTCTCTGTTATCAACTTCTTTCTTATAAATTAATTATCAATTGTTTGAGTATATTCCTTAAAGAACTTTCTGCTCATATGTAGGTTCTGTTCTGCATCTATTGTTGGTTTTGTATGAAAAAATGAAATATTAAAAAATAACTTTATGCTAAGTTAAAGCCAACTATAATATTAACTTTGCATTACCTTATTATCACCTAGTATTTTAACTAAGTTTGTGCTACATCATCAATAAATTTGCAGCCGAGTCAGTTCAAGAAGCAATGGAAGTAATATTACCGAGCTTCATATTGCATCATCAATAAATTTGCAGCCGGTACCCACTTTTCCCGTTTTTTGGTACCGTACTTTTGGTATCGGTACCGGTTTGGTACCGAACAGGTACCGTGCTTATCCCTACTACAAGTCTGATTTTGGCTTTTTTCGACAAGGAATCAATTTTTTTTATTAATGAAATTGTATTGTATGCTTAAAAATTATTAGAAAAGTATGTGGTATATCATGAAGAAATATATGATATATCATCAACTTGATTAAATTCTTCGATTGCTTTAGTTTGTTATTGAAATTTATGATATATCATGAAGAAATTGTTTGTTACTGTTCTAATTCACTAACTTCCATGAACCTTTTTGCTATGTAACAGTTAGAGATGCCACGATCCAGGTCCTCTGTTTTTAACTCTTTTACTCTGAAGTGAATTGCATAATTACATGTGTGTTGCTTTATCATCGTTTTTTATTTACGTTTTGTCTTGGTTACCTAAAAACGTTCATGTTTCAGATTTAAAATTTGTAAGCTTTCTACTGAAATTTGCCCAACTAAAATGATTCTTTTGAATTGGATTATATAACAACTTTAATTTTTGTGTTGATTTGCACATAAAAAAGAACTTTTTATAATGTGATAGAAACATTGAAGATGCATTTGGTGTCTCCAGGCTTTAATTTTTAGATGTATTTTTATCATAGTTATATAGGGGTTGATGTAAGGACCGACAAAATTATCCCTAAACGACCCGTAAGTGAAAACCCGGACCCCTGAAACCCTAATCCATATCAAAAATCAAGAAAAAAAAATCAAATTTTGGTTTCAGGCGGGCCGCGTAAACCTTAAGATAAGGTTACGCGGGCCGCGTCAAAGCTAGGTTGACCGGATAAGCGTTACAGTCCATGTGGCAGACACGTGGCGACCCTACTCGTGACCAACCAGACCTACACGTAGACTAGGAGTCCACGCGGGCCGCGTAAGAGTCAAGAGGGGGTTTACGCGGGCCGCGTAAAACCCAAAAATCAGCTATAAATAGGTTGGCCATGAGCAGTTCATCTGTGTTCGAAAATCTCATTCAAAAACGAAGTCCACTGCTCAAATTCGAAGTTTTACGTAGGGAAACGCTGCTACGACTACAGGGTATTAACTCGATCACTGCTACGATTTAATGTCCGATCGATTGAAACTATCCGATGGATGTTTAAGTGCTGCTCGTAATTGGGCTATACTTTGTCATTCGTCGTGAATTCGATGGATGTTTAAGTATTGCACTTTGTCATTCGTCGTGAGGGTTTTAATCTCATGAGTTATCGTAAATGTTGTATTAAGTTATTGACCTAGTTCGTATGCATTGTTATTTAAATTAGGTTACAAGGCTTATCAGTAGGCTAAACTCTGCCCGTTTAAATTTGCAATGTGAGTCATTTTCTTTTTACCAAATTGTTTCCAAAACCCTATTTATTTTCAAAGTTATAATTACAGGGATTAAGTCTTTGTAATATTCAATTACTGCCGGTATGTGGGGTTTTGTATACAATACTTGATACCCGTCACCATTAGACAACGGGTTAGTCAATGGGTGATCTGACCATAGTGACAGATACAGTCGAGTGGCAAATACCGATTTGGGGTAATTGGTTGATAAAAACAATGTAATCACCCTTAATACTGTAGATTATAACAATGTGTCGTTTTGTTCAACTTGAATGACTCGCCAGTATTTCCCCGCTGATAAAATATTTTTAAAACATGTTTCAGGTGATCTGCTGTGATCCAGGAAAAAGTGCTGTTGGTGCATACGTCTGTCGACTTCGTCTTGTATCGAGTTTTACTTTAGATTAGAATAGATCAGGGCACGTAGAAAGAGAGAATGAGAGAGAGTTTATGAGATTTCGCTTGAACATCTGAATGTGTAAAGGATTTCGCTTGAAGCAGCTCAAGCAAAATCAACATGTTAGATTTCGCTTGAGATCATTCCAAGCGAAATCCCAATCTCTATATATAGGAGGTCTAGGTCAAGCGAAATCAGGAGGTAACATTTGAGAAATTTCCATACCGAGGTGCTGCCGGTGTGAGAACTGATTGTATTTGTGTTCATATCAATACAAATCAGTGTTAAAGTGAAGTTTCAGCTGTGTTTAAGTCAAATACTTGTTTTCCGCACCTGTATTTGATAGAATTCCTCTGAACCGACTCATTCGGATCAGCAAACCGATCCTACAATTGGTATCAGAGCCAGTTGAGGAGTTCTACAGGATTTTAGCTGAAATTGACATCATTCTCATACTTCTACACCTTCTTTTCATCAGTTCAGAATTTTTTCACGGTCAAAATCTATTCAATTTCTCACGGATTGTTTAATAGTACAAGATAACAAACCCTTGAAAGTTTCACAGAAAAATTCAACCTAAAAGTGATCAAAATTGACTTCCGAATGGATTTCGCTTGAAGAACAAAGTTTGTGTTGAACGATTTCGCTTGAACTCTCAAGCGACACTTATCAGTTCGCTTCAGAGGTTATATGTTTTCGCTTCAAGGATCTCGCTTCAGAGTTCTTATTCGCTTCAAGGTTGTCGCTTCAAGGTTTTTGGTTCAGAAAGTATTTACTTGAAAGTTTCGCTTGAAACAATTTCGCTTCAAAGGTCTCGCTTCAACCAAATTGACCAGTTCGCTTGAAAGTAATTGAATCATGGACAACGATTTTCACAACGCATTTGCAACATCACCTAGTTCATCTTCCATTGCTCAGAACATGAATTCAGAAAATGAAACGGGAACTACTCAGAAACCCCCAAAGCTAATGTGCATTGAGGAATACTATGGATGGAAAGATCGTTTCGAAAACTGGGTGCAAGCAAATCATTTGAGATCATGGGAATGTATTCTGAAAAAGTATATGCTACCACGTTCTGAAATGGAAACAGTAAAACAGATATCAGAGTTTGGTAATGAAGAACAGGAAATGTATCGAGCTGAAAAAATGATGATCAGTTTGCTTCAACAAGCTATCAAAGAAGACATCTTTATACTACTTCAACATGACAAAACATCAAAGTCAATCTGGGATGCTTTGAAAGTCAAAGTTGAAGGTAGTGCAAACATGATTAAAAGCAAAAAGGCATTGCTTAAAAAGGAGTTTGACTTATTCACAAGTTTGCCCGGAGAAGATACAAAGAAACTCATTGAACGTTATTGTCACTTAGTTCGAACAATGTCGATGATGAACATCAACAAAGAAGATGAGGAATGGGTGGATAAGCTAGCTGATGCTTTACCTCAGAAAGAGTGGGGAACATATTTGATGATACTGAAAAATACCGGAGTTTATGAAGGGTTGTCGATCTCTCAGTTCATTGAAAAGATTGAAAGTCAGGATTTAGAACAGCAGAAGATTGCAAGGATGAATAATCCAAGTGGTCAACAAGATGTAAAAATGTATTACAAGGGTAGTATTCCGACTTCAGAAGCTGAGAGAAGTCCGAAAATTCAGACTGCTTATAGTGTTGGAAATTCTACAGAAAAGACTGATCAAAATTCAAACAAAAGCAACAGTGGTTTCTCATTGTATCCGAGTGTTAATCCGAAAAGCTCATCAGAAAGTTTTCAGTCTCAAAGCACAAAGATGGGAAATGGTTGTGTGATTCAATGCAACATAGCTCTAAATCTTCCAGAAGGTCAAAGTTTTTCTGAAGACATTGCGAAAGATCATATGGCATTACTTGGTTCCGTGCTTATCTCATATGAAGGTTTAGTTGCTGGTCGAATTGGAAATCCTATGCTTACTAAAGAGGATTACGACCAAATAGATGCTGAAGAGATGGAACTAATGGATATCAAATGGTGTCTTGCAAGTGTTCTTAGACGTGCTGAAAAATTCAAGACAATTACTGGGAGAAATGACTTTCTTGATGCTTGTGTTTCTACTTTAGGTTTTGATAAATCTAAAGTTACTTGTTTTAGGTGCAGGGAAAAAGGTCATTTTAAACGGGAGTGCAAGAATAGAGAAGTTAGTGGTGCTCAGAATCCATTTGGGAAAGATGACTACTACCGGAAAGCCATTTATCAGCAAGTTGGCCAGACACAAGAATTACAGACAGCTCATGGTAGAAAGATTGAAGATTCAAAGAAAGGATGTTTGGTAGATTTCAACTGGAGCAATTACATTTCTTCTAACATCACAACATGTATAGTGGACCAAGTTGATGAACAACTACCTGAAGGATTCAGCTGGGATATGTTTGTTGATGAAAAGGGTGATTTCAAGGCTTTCATTGCAAAGATTGTTAGAGAACCAGATTTGTTTGCTACTTGGATGAGATCAATTGGTGAAAAAGTGAAAGATCAATCGAGTACATCTGAAGAAAGTTCAGAAAGTGCTGATTCTGATTCATTAAGTACAAATGAGAGTGTGCAAAATGAGGATACTTCAGAAAAAGAAGTTGTTTTTGATCAAACACCATTTGATTCTGGTATTTCAGATGCTGAGTCTGAAAAATCTGTAGAGTTTGATCAAACACCAATGGAGAGTAGCAGTGATGATGAAGAAGAGAAACATATTAATATTGCTAAAAATCATCTTTCTCCTGAAAGTTTTCATTTTTATTTTGCAGATTACATGGAGAAATTAAAGGAGAAACAAGCTGCAAAAGAACAACAACAAGATGAAAAGATTGAAAATGTTGTTCAAACTGAAGTAGTTGAAACTGAAAAAGTAATTGAAGTGGTAAAAACAATTGAGGTTGAAAAGATTATTGAAGTGGAAAAGCTTTGCAAGAAATGTTTGGAAATGTGTAAGAGTTGTGAAGAAAAAGATGTGATTTTGTTTGATAGAGAAAGACTGATAGAAAAGTTACTATCTGACATCAGCTATGTGAAAGAATCGTATAGCGTGTTGAACAGAACAGTGACAAGTCTTCAAACAACGAATTCTGAAAGAGAAAAGGCTTTAACGATGACGAATGCTACATTGATGACAAAGCAAAAGGCAATTAATCATTACATCGAAGAAAATGCTAGTCTAAAGCAAGAGTTGGAGAAAGAAAAGATCGAGAATGAAAGGATCAGAAGGTTATTACTGAGTTATTCTTGTTCTGATTATGTTATTGATCGAGTTTATCCTACTGTTGCAGGTTTTGAAGCATTTCAGGATGAGAAGCAAAAGAATGAGACTGGTAAGAAATCGACTGTTAAATATAACAAGTGTCCGCCTCCTATCTGGGAAGGGTATTCTCCTAGAAAACCAAATGAGGAGCAAGTCGAAAAAGCAGTCAATATAAAGTTAAAATCCGAGACAACTGACGTTTTACCAGATAACATTGATATCACGTTTACCTCGTCTGATACTGATCATGAGTCTGAGTTAATCAAAAAGGTGGTTGATCAGGTGTTGGATACTGAGGAGGTGTCTGAGTCAAAGTTTGAGTCTGGGGGTTCAAGTTCGTCAGTCAACAGTTCAAAATCATCGGAAAAACGGTCTTACAGTAAAGAATTTTTGTTATCAAAGGCAAATTTGAATGATGAAACATTTGAAGTTGCATATACTTTAAATGATTCGGACAAATTATATTCTGACAAAGAGTTTCCAATTAAAAGTGTGTGTTTTGACATGATCAAAAAGGTTTTCAAGATGATGGAAATTAATTTTTCTGAAATTAAAGATCTAAAATCTACTGAAAAACCTAAAAAATACACTTCTAGAGTTCAACAAAGGTTAAACAAGAAAAAAGGAAAAAAGAATTACAATTCTGATTCTAGTTTTCAAAAGAAAACAAATCAAAATTGTAGTTACAAAAGGAAAGGTCTTGGTTTTACTCCACCTGAAAATCGTAAAAATGAAAAATATGTTAGAGATTTTAAATCAAAAATGACATATGTTGCAGGAAAAAGCTATGAAGAGGAGTCAAATAGCTTATCTTTGGAGAAATCAAATCAAGAGTTCCTTGCTGAAAGGAAAAGGACAGGAACTGGAGTTTTTCATTCAAGAGACATTCCAAAAGACACAAGAACTTGTTTTCAATGCCAAGTTGTTGGACACATTGCTCACAATTGTCCAAACAAAGTCAACAAAAAACAGGGAGTCTCTGAAAAACTTAAAGAAAAAGTGGTTGAAAAGAATGATTCACCAACTACAAACTTCAAAATTGTTGAAAATTCAAAGAATGAAGTTGGTGAAAATTCTAAAAGATTGTACAAAAAGAAGGCAAAAGACAATCAAAAATGGATTGTTAAAAAATCAGATGTACAATCTGGCGATGATTCTGATTCCACAAAATCAGAGGAGTCACAAGATGAGATCAAAGATTTGATGAATGATGTTGATATTAAATCATTGAGTGTGGAAGAAATTAAACAAATGGTTGATAAAGTTGAAAGCTCAGATTTTGATATCGAAAAAACATTCAGTGAAAATGTTAAGAAAATTTTCAAGAAAATGGTTGATGGGAAAGTAAAGGGGGTTAAAGATTTTTATGCAACTAAAAAGGCAACTTATAACCCTACTGCTCAGGAATTGGAAGCCACCAAGTCAAAGAAGACTTGGGTGGAAGTTTGCTTTCCATGAAAGTCTTAGGAATTGCCGGAGATCCCAAGTTTATATCGTGGATCAGGAATCGGCATCTTTCTAATGTTTGAAGATTTTGGTTAAAAGTTTTTGATAGTGTTTTGGATGTTTACAGGTTGTATGACTACGCCGGAGCTTCCAGGTTGGTAAGTGCGAAGCAGGAATCGGCATTTTGATTGGTAAAATGGTGATGTAGACGTAACATTCCTACATGTGGTAATTCTTACTTTTGGTATAGTAGGTGCATACATGGAAAAGGTTAATCAAGGTCATTAAGTTGAACTTGATTGGACCATACTTACAATTGGTATTTCGAATAGACAATGTGATGAACCACACTCCGAATTTTCAAATGATTATATCATAAAAACTTATTTTCCGGAAAAATCATTTTGATTAAAACAAACTTAAGTGTTTTGAAATCTAAATGAGAAAATAGTTTTGTGATAGGAGGAGTTCTGATTGTTTATGCCGAGTGAATGGCGATTTGATGCGATTCGATATCAGTTGTCATTTTTTTTTGTACAGTTTATTTTCAAATTTCCTAAAATGTGTTTGCATTTTAGGGGGAGTAAAAATTTTTCAGAAAATCCAAAAACATTTGAAAATTTGAAAAAGACAAAAACATGATAAAAATTCAAAAATGAGTTTTTGTTGCATATAGAGGAAATGATAGTACATCAGTGGACTATCACAACATGCTAGAGAAATGTATAGAAAAATGTGATAAACAATCTTACTGTGGATATGTCAGTAGGTTTTTGCACATTTAGTAGATTGTGACGAGATATAAACCTAAATTTCAAACTTGCTTGTTCTGTGGGTTAACACAAACTTGGATATATAGGTAACCCCTGAAATCTTGTTTGAAAGGTCTCTTAATCTGATATACTAGGTCTTTATACTCTATGATATCTGGGGTATTATTCCGGGACTTCTGCTGAACGGTAGTTCTGACCTAGTCCCTGGCTAATACTTGCTGCAATGCTTGAAACACAGCATTAAACCCTCAGCATGCTGAAACAATAAAATTGATATATGCTGCTGTTGTAAGCAAAAAGATCCTCTAAAGGGGACACACCGAAAAGTCGAAGCTGATATCTCTCTGCGTATACGGAAGTATCGATCTGAGATCCCTCGGCCCTCGCATACCTAAATTATATACAGATATCATTGTAGTATTCTCACCTGTAAGACTGATTATTGAGAATCTGGATACGGGAGTATATTCAAGTAGTGGGACACACGGATAAGTTTAAGTCTCTTAAAACAATTAACATCGTATCTCGGATCAGTTGAACTTTGTGTGAAAATTTAAGTGGACAAACATACTGACAATCTAGGTAAATTGTTTAGAACTTAATATGAAATGAAGCTTAACGGTGTTAGTGATATGTCTCAGAAACTGATATGATCCTCTTGCACAAACTCACAAAAGTATTGTTTGTAAATATTTCTTTATTGCATTCTTTTACAATCAAAAATTTCAAAAAGATTTTTAGTGTGTTTTAGCATAAATTTTTAAAAAAATTCAAAAAGATTTTCGACAACTGGTATTGGAAAGCTGATTGTCAAAATTTCAAGTGCTAAACATGATGACTTGATTGTGAGAGGGAGTGAATCTTAAAATGTTAAAAGGTTTGTTAAAATTCTTACAATTTGGTATTTTAACACCTACATTTGGTTCATTATTGATTTGTGATATGAGAAAGAATTATCTGATTATATCAGATTGTTGGTGCATTTAAATTGTTAAATTTAGAAAATTTATTTCTGGGTTAAGATTGTTACAGGTGAGCCAGGTTAATTCATTCAAGGTTTACAAAAGTCAGACTCTGATCATGAATCTAAAGTTTGCTAGTTGCTGATGCTGATGAACTTAAGGAATCAAGAGATCTGATCAAGAGATTTAGATAAAAGCCAGGCAATGATCTTGTAAACAACTTTTGAGTCAGACATTGATCCTAAAGCAGATGTTGCTGAAGAACAAATGAATGCCAGCAAATCGTGAGGGGGAGTCTGATAGAGCAAGGTGTTTTTGGAAAAGAAGATAGAGAGAGAAAAGCCCATAGACTGATCAAGAATGAAGATGTAAAGACACAGCATTGGTGTAACTCGATAGTCGACTCGTCAACATCTGAGGGGGAGTCTGTTGGTGCAATACATCTGTCGACTTCGTCTTGTATCGAGTTTTACTTTAGATTAGAATAGATCAGGGCACGTAGAAAGAGAGAATGAGAGAGAGTTTATGAGATTTCGCTTGAACATCTGAATGTGTAAAGGATTTCGCTTGAAGCAGCTCAAGCGAAATCAACATGTTAGATTTCGCTTGAGATCATTCCAAGCGAAATCCCAATCTCTATATATAGGAGGTCTAGGTCAAGCGAAATCAGGAGGTAACATTTGAGAAATTTCCATACCGAGGTGCTGCCGGTGTGAGAACTGATTGTATTTGTGTTCATATCAATACAAATCAGTGTTAAAGTGAAGTTTCAGCTGTGTTTAAGTCAAATACTTGTTTTCCGCACCTGTATTTGATAGAATTCCTCTGAACCGACTCATTCGGATCAACAAACCGATCCTACACGTCTTGTATCGAGTCTTGTATTTGTATAGATAGATCATGGCACGAAAAACAAGAATTATGTGTTTTTAGGTAATTTCGCTTGAAATGACACAGTGTCATTTCAAACGAAATTAAGTGGTTAATTCCGCTTGAAATCAGATGTTGATTTCGTTTGTACCATTTCGTGCGGAATTAGATTCCGTTTGAGCAGTTTCAAGCGGAATTACCTCTACTATAAATACCTGAAGTGTCTAGTCATTTGGAACGATTCTGATTCCGGTAGCGAAGCTCTGCCGAAGTGTCTACAGCATTCTAATCGATCTAATATCAATCTAAAGACAGTTTAAAGTGATATTCTAGCTGAACTGAACTCGATACGTTTGTTTCCGCCATTCGTATTGAGAAAAACTCTTCTGAACGACTCATTTAGGTCACAAAACGATCCTACAAGTGGTATCAGAGCTCAGGAGGAAGAGTTCTAACTATTTCAGCTGCAAAATCTGTTTTCTACACCTTCTTTTCACAATTAAACAAAATTTCACGGTTAAAATGGCTTGATTTTTAAATATGTTGTGCGTAACAGTGTTTTAATAAACCCTAGAAAGAATCAGATATTAATTCGGCTTAAAACTTGGTCAATTTTTGAAAAAACTGTCCGAAAGTGTAATTCCGTTTGAAAGATTGATATAATTTCGCTTGAACGTTGCACTATTTCACACGAAATTAGATTGTAATTCTGCTTTAAAGGTGATTTCATTTGAGAGTGTACATCAAAGTGTAATTCCGTTTGAAATAGCAGTTGATTTCACATGAAATTAGCTATTTCGTTTGAAGGTGATTCCGTTCCAAAGGGTTATTTCGTATGAAAGTTAATTCCGCGTGAAAGACATACTGATTTCGCTTGAAAGTGGTTTAATTTCGTTTGAAACGTGATTTCGTGTGAAAGGTTAATTCCGTGTGAGAAGAGTATTCCGTTTGAAATTGACAGTTTGTGAACTTTTGAAAATTAATCATGGATAACGAGTTTTACAATGCTTTTGCTAGTCCGATGACAATTTCTCAAAGTACATTGCTTGAAAATGAAACGGGAACAACACAAAAACCGCCTATGCTTTTGAATATTGATGATTTTAGTGGATGGGCTGAACGTTTTGGTAACTGGGTTGAAGCTTATCATTTAGATGCATGGGAACATACTGAAGTTCAATATGCTAGACCAGTCGGGAACAATAATGTGAAAACACCGATTAGAGAATTGAGTGCTGATGAGAAAAAGAAATACAAAGATGAGAAATTGATGGTTAGTTTGTTGCAGCAAGCGATTAAGGAAGACGTCTTGATCTTACTTCAACATAATGGAAGTGCATATTCGATTTGGACAGAGTTAGAAGCTAAGTTTCTTGGAAGTGATGATATGCTCAAGAACAAAAAGTCGCTTCTGAAAAAAGAATTTGATCTATTTCGTGGTTTAAGAACAGAGAACACCAAGCAGATTATCGAAAGATATTGCAACTTGTTGAAAAACATGAACAGATTGGGTATCAACAAAGATAAAGATGAGTTGATTGAGAAGCTAGCTGATGCATTGCCACATGATGTTTGGGGAACTTATTTGATGATGTTAAAAAATAAACCAGATTTTAACAATATCACGCTAAGCGAGTTTATTAAACATCTTGAAGCTCAAGAAATGGAACAAAGGAAAATTGCTAGAATGAAGAACTATGATGGAGAACAAGACATTGGGTTGTATTACAAAGGTGGAGTCAGTGAGAAGACCAACATTTCACCAAAGATTGAAACGGCTTTCAATGCTAAAAGTTCTTCAGAAAGTTCATCTAAGGGATCAAGCAGCAAAACAGGATTTACTTCATTTCCATCATTTGATCCACATTTTTCTGCAACAAAGAATGGCAAAGTTCTTCAATGCAACATTGCTTTAAATCTTGAGAATGATCAGAATTATTCAAAGGAAGTTGCAAAAAGTCATATGTCTTTGTTAGTAACTGTGCTTGAATCTTATGGTAGTTTGGTTGCAGGGAGGATCGGGAATCCAATGCTTACAAAAGAGGATTACGATCAAGTTGATGCTGAGGAGATGGAGTTGATGGATATAAAGTGGTGCTTGGCGAGCGTGTTGAGAAGAACCGAAAAGTTTAAACAAATTACGGGAAGAGATGATTTCCGTGATGCAAATGTTTCTACATTAGGCTTTGATAAATCTAAAGTCACCTGTTTTCGTTGCAGGGAAAAGGGCCATTTCAAGAGGGAGTGCACAAATCGCGAAGCAAGTGGAGCTCAAAATCCTTTCGGAAACAACGACTACTATCAAAAGGCGATTTATCATCAAGTTGCTCAACAGCCGTATCAACAAGAACAACCACAAACTGCTCATGCTAGGAAAGTGATTGAAGATTCAAAGAAAGCTTGTCTAGTTAATCAAGATGATGGAAGTTCATCAAAAGAAAACAGTTGGGATAAATATCTTTCAGCAGAAAAAGAAGCATATTTGACAAATAAAACGGTTAATCAAGATGATGAAAGGCTTCCGGATGGTTTCAGTTGGAAAGATTTCAGTTGGGATGACTATGATCCTAAGAAAACTTCTGGTCATAAAGCTGTTGTTGCTCAGGTTATAAATGATTATACTGATGACTATTGGGCAGAAAAAATCAGAAAACATTTACAAGCTGAAGCTGATAAAAAGAAGAGATATGAAGAAGAAAGGCAAATGAAACAAGCTGAAGCTGAGAAAAAGAAAAAGGGTGAAGAAGAGATTAAAGTGAGAAAAGTTACAGAAGTTCCAGCATTTGAAATTAAAACAGATGCTGATGCAGTCAAGGTTTCTGAAAAGTGTATGAATTGTGATTCTCTAATAAAGCAGAACAATGAATTGCTACACAACATAAAAAGGCTGAAAGAATCATATGATGTCTTGAACAAAGCCATGAATCAATACAACGAGAGAAGTAGTGAACAAGCCATAGCAATGAATACACTTAAAGGAGCATATATGAGACAGCTTAACGATGTCAATTATTTTACTGAGAAGTGTGCTGAACTTGAATTGAAATTAGAAACACAGAGAATTGAAACTGAGAGAGTAAATAGATTGTTAAAAAGTTACTCATGTTCTACTTTTGTGGTTGACCGGATTTATCCCATAGTGGAAGAAATGAAGACGTTTAAAGAAGAGGAGACTTCGGAAGAGAAAAAGTCTGAAACAAAAGAAGATGATGAAGTGAAGATTTCTGGTAAGAAACCAAGTGTTGTCTATAACAAATGTCCACCTCCGGTTGAAAATGGATATTCTCCTCGAAATCCAAATTCAGAAAGAGTCAAAAAGGCAACAAACTTACAGTGGGAGTATGAGTCTTCAGATAACTTGCCATAAAATATTGATGTCACGTTCACATCGTCCGACACTGATCATGAGTCCGAGTTAATAAAAAAGGTGGTCGATCAGGTGTTAGATAAAGATGAAACGGAGGAGTCAAAGTCAAAGTCGGAGTCCAAATCAGAGTCAAAGTCTAAGTCTGACATGTCGAGTTCATCAGTCAAACAGGGCAAAAGAGTTTATAATAAAGAATTTTTGTTATCAAAGTCTAATTTGAATGATGAAACATTTAAAGTGGCATATACTTTGAATGGTTCTGACAAATTATCTTTTGATGAAGATTTTCCAATAAGAGGTGTTAAACCTGACATGATCAAAAAGGTTTTCAAACTAACAGAAATTAATATTTCTAAAATAAAAGATGTAAATCTTTCTGAAAAACCTAAATCTTACACCTCAAGAGATCAACAAAGATTAAACAAGAAAAAGGGTTACAGTTCTGGTTCAGGTTATCGAAAGAAACCAAACCACAACGGTAATTTCAAAAAGAATGGATTAGGTTATATTCCACCGAAAAATTACAAAAATGAGAAAATTTATAAATAAAAAACTGTATTTGTTTCAGGTACTTATGCTGAGAAAGAAGAGAAGAGTTCATTCTGGAAGCAGACGAACAAAGAATTCCTTGGAAAGAAGCAAGAAGAAATGAAGAAAAACATTGCTCAGAAGAAGATAGAGACTAGAACCTGTTTTCAATGTAAAACAGTTGGTCACATTGTCAGGAATTGTCCAAAGGCAATTCAAACAAAACAGGGAGTCTCTGGTAAACTGAAAGAAAAGATTGTTGAGAAAACCGAACCACCAACAAACAAATTTAAAGTCTTTGAAAATTCAACTTTTGAAGTTGGTGAATGTTCGAAAAGTGTTTACAAAAGAAAGGAGAAACTTAACAAACAAAAATGGGTTGTTAAGAATTCAAGTGAAAGTTCAGGCAATGAATCTGATTCCACAAAGTCAGAGGAGCCACATGTTGATCTAAAATTGGAAACATCAGTTCCGCCTTTGGATGATGCAAATTTTCCACTATTGCGGGCTGAAAATTTTAAATCTAAAATTGGTAAAATCAAAATTTCAAATCAATTTTTTCCTGAAAAGAAAGAATTTGATATTGAAAAGGCTTTTAACCCCACAGTGCAAAATATTTTTGGTAAAATGATTGATGGAAAAGTAAAGGGGGTTAAAGAATTTTATGAGAAGAAGATGGCAGGTAAGCAATCGAGTGTTGGTAACTCGGAATCTCCCAAGGACCATCAGGCTTGGGAGAATATCTCTAACTGAAAAACTTGACTTGCCGGAGCTCCCAAGTTGGTAATCGCGGAGCATGAATGGCATCTTTCTTGAATTGTTTTTGAATATGTTTAAGATTTCAACCTACATGTTGGTAATTGTTGGTAAGAAAATCGACAAGTGGTTGAAAGAGAGGTTTTATCTTCAAGTGGTGAATCAGGGACATTAAATTGTACTTGATTTTCTACAAAGTGGTTGGTAAAACAAAGTGATGAATGAATCCCCTAACCTACAAGTGGTTTTATGAAATTAACAAAACTTATTTTCCAGAAAAACCATTAGATTAAAACAAACTTAAGTGTTTTGAAATCAATGGGAAAATGTTTTGTTGTGAGGGGGAGTTCTGATTGTTTATGTCTAGTGGATGGCGAATTGAAGTGATTTGATATCAGTTGTCACATTACTTGTACAGTTTGTTTTCAAATTTCTTTAAATGATTTTGAATTTTAGGGGGAGTAAGAATTTTCCAGAAAATCCAAAAACATTTGAAAATTTGAAAAAGTTAAAAACATGATAAATGTATAAATGAGTTTTGTTGTAAAAAGAGGAAATGATAGTACATCAGTGGACTATCACAACATGCTAAAGATTTGGAAAGATAAAATGTGATAAACGGTCTCACTGATGATATGCCAGTAGGTTTTTACACATTTAGTAGATTGTGACGAGATATAAACCTAAATTTCAAACTTACTTATATCGTGGGGAACATCTCTCAGATATATGGGTAACCCCCGAAATCTTGTTTGAAAGGTCCCTTTTTCTGAAATACTAGGTCTTTATACTCAGTGATATTTGGGGTATTATCCCGGGACTTCTGATTTTTCAGAAGCAATGGCCTAGTCCCCGTATAATACTTTCTGCTTGCTTGAAATATAGCATCATCCTCAGTACAAAAAATGATGACGCATTGAAAAATGCTAATCATGTGCTGTTGAAGAAAAGATTCTCTAAAGGGAACACACCAAAAGTCGAAGCCGTCATCTCTTTGCTGAACGGAAGTTCTGACCTGAGCTCTCACGGCCCTCACATTTAACCCTTTACAGATATCATCTGTGGTATATTCACCTGTAAGATTGAATATTGGGATCTGGATACGTGAGTATATTCAAGTGGTGGGACACGCGAATACGTTTATGTCTCTAAAACACTAA
The DNA here is from genome assembly GCA_030545235.1 of Helianthus tuberosus. Lineage (NCBI taxonomy): Eukaryota > Viridiplantae > Streptophyta > Magnoliopsida > Asterales > Asteraceae > Helianthus > Helianthus tuberosus. The sequence continues at coordinate 19,649 of JARYGA010013866.1, forward strand.
TCTCGTATCTCGAAACAGTTGAACTTTGTGTGAAAATTTAAGTGGATCAGTATATTGACAATCTAAGTGAATCGTTTAGAACAGAAAATGTTTAAAGCTTAACGGTGTTGGTGATTTGTCTCAAAAACTGATATGATCCTCTTACACAAACTCACAAAAATATTGTTTGTAAATATTTCTTTATTGCAATTTACTGTATTTTCATTTAATTCAAAAATCCAAAAAGATTTTTAGTGTGTTTTAGCATAAATTTTTGAAAAATCCAAAAAGATTTTCGACAACTAATGTTGATGAGCTGATTTTCAAAATTCCAAATGCTAAACATGATGAACAGGTCTCGGTGAATTTGTTTAAAATGAATATTTCGAAGATGTATATACAAGTGATCATCAGTTATTAATGATAAATCATTTCGAATGATGTTTTTTAAGTGATGATGATTTTGTCTCTACAAGGGGTAAGCAGAGAATAAATTTGTAAAAAAAAATTAAAATTTGAGAAATTTATTGTGAGGTAGAGATTGTGCAGGTGTAACACCCCAAAACCGAATTTTTATATTCGTTAAATGTTACGATATGGTACATCAAGAAATAAGTGACTAGGTTATTTAACCTAGTTAGGAATATGGTAAAAAGTAATTAAAGGATGATAGTTGTGCCAATATTATTTAGTGGCAAACTTGAGGGACTAAAATAGGGTAAAATGAAAGTTGAATATTATTTATGAAAAACACACACAAATACACACACACGTACGTGTGTTCTAGAAGAGCAGGAGCTCCATGAGAGCTCAAAACCCTAAACATGAAGGATCATCAAATTGAAGGGCAAATCAAGGTCTAAATTCATGAATGAACACGGATTAAGGATCACCTCCTCGTGGGGATCACAAGGTATGTCTTAAAAGTTAGTTTGGTGATTATGCATGAAGCGGGTTATGATGTAAATCACGAAGTTGTATGAAATTGAGTATGAGTATGTGTTAGAATCATCATTTGGAACATGGATTATGCATGAATTAGGTTAATTTGATGTTTAAGGGTGAAACCCGTTTGTTATGGTGAAGATGATGACATGGGTAAATAATCTATGTCTAAATTCTTGCTTAATATTGGTGTATTTTGAGTTGTATGATGGATTCTTGTTAGAAGAATTGAAAGAAATGTGATACTAGTATGTTTGATGTTTATGCATGTATGATTCATGTTGATTAGAAGGAAGAAATCGATGAATTATGTATGAGATTAGAAGGATATGTATGAACTAGTTGTACACTATGCTTACAAGGTAGTACACATATCAAAAGTATGATGAAATTATGAAGAACTTAAGATTAGATCACTTGTAAGTGATGAACAAGTAGTTATGAAGTGGGTTTTAGATGATGTAATGTAAATTGATGATTTACTTATGTTAATAATGTTTGGAATCATACATGTGTGTGAATGTTTAAAGAAATTGGATAAGAAATGATGAATTGTTGTTAGATGAAGTGAACAAAATGTGATGATAACATGTTTGATGTTTAATTTAAATACCCCATGTTGATTTGTAGAAGCATTTGATGAACTATATACGAATTTAGAAGATTGTGTATGAATTAGTCGTACGTTATGCTTAAAAGGTGGTACGCACACCAATTGTATGATAATATGCATATATTGTCGTCCGTATAGTCGATTATGATGTTACGGGTATATAATGATAAGTCGAAAGTTAAAATTAAATGAACCGTTGACTTCTGAAAGTCAACTGGGTATAAGAAGAATGGTTGGATGTGTTGTTATAATTGTAAGATTAGAGTAAGTTATACGGTGCGTGTTAGACTTATGTGTGTTTAATGCGATGACATGATGAATTACATGAGTGCAAACGGATATGGGTATGGCTATATGAGTTACGTTTGTTAGAAATGACTAATGATATGACCGTTAACATGTACAAATGAGTATGCTAATAAGAGCGTGATTTCGATGAAATGGAAGCATAGGAATCACGTCGAGACGAGCTCAAGCACGATGTGTTAACGGGTCAAGAGGAGGCAAGAGATCGGGTACGAGCACGGACGCATAAGGTAAGTGATTCCGTAATCACTTCTTAGTTGTTTATGTAAAGTTATGTACGACTTAATTAAGTATGATAATTGAGGTCAAATAGGAATGAGTCGAATGAAATCGATGAAGTATTAAACGGATCTTAGCTTTGATCCGAGTAATGTATATGCGTTAGAATTGTAGTTAAGTGGTAGGATTGGTTAAATATGCAATGAAGTCCTTGGTTGTAAAGGATGGAGCAATGTTGACAAAAACGCCCTTGATAGGTATATCGGGTGAACGACCTTAAATGCCTATTGGAAATAAGCTAATCGATTAGAGTAATGTTTTGGTCATGTGTGAAAGCGAAGAGTATGGTTTTGTATGTCATAGACCATTTAATGCGCAAATACCCATAACGGGTCAAAAATAAGCTTTTGAGCGAAATGGGTTAAGAGGATGCAAGGCATCCGAGAATTTAATCTTTTATGATAGGCGTCAATGAAATTATTAAGTTCATATGAGTTTGAGGTCAATTAAACAGATTATGTTGATAAATGCACGAACGGGTCAAATAATTAGAGAATGACAATAAGCCGAATGCATGTAAGTTAAGAATTTCCTTAATCCGTATGTGGGATTTTAAGTTCATATGAGAGAATGTGAATTTACAAGCATGTAGGAAGAAACGGGAGGTTAAACGGGTAAACGGTTTGAAAGTTATGCAAGTTTTAGCGTTTTCGGACGACGAAACGGATCTGCAGCAAAATGGTGATTCTAGGGGCCGTCGCCGACGCCCCTATGGCCGTCGTCGACGCCCCGTGCATTCTCTGATTTTACCCGACGCCTTAAATGACTGTCTACGCAAAGCTGGCCGACGCGAGGTATCGCACGGTCGTGCGACTGGACGCATGGCCGTGCGTTTCCGAGTAAACCAATGCATTGGCTCGTGCATTGCCGGCACCCTCGACGTCGTAGGCACCGCACGGTCGTGCGGTTAGGACGCATGACCGTGCGACAATTGAAAATTCAACAAAATGTGCAGAATTCATCCGAATCAGCCCCGTAACCTATAAGGGGTCCCAAAATGTATTCTAAACTCATCTTTGGATGTTTACGAGATTCGGATGGAAGTTTAAAGGCTTTAAATCACAGCTTAAGCTTATGAAACTAACGCACGAGCATGATACGTGTATATAAATGAGTTAAACAAGAATCGTAGACATGTTTGAACGTATGCAAGTATATGAACATGTGAGTGAAGGTATGCAAGTGTATAGTTATGATTGTTTTATGTATGTATGTATGTATGTATGCGAGTCGGTATGTATGTATTAACGCGTCAAACGCGTTTAGAAACGTATGTATGCGAGTAGGTATGTATGTATGTATGTATGCGAGTCGGTATGTATGTACGTAATCATGTATGTATGTAAATAGACGCGTAGGTATGTAAGTAAAGGTATGTATGTATGTACGTAGTTATGTATGTATTGTATACGTGGTTTCAATACATTTATGTATTGACGATTATTCACAATGTGCCTCGAGAATGAAATGTAATGCAGGTACATTATTGAAGTTCCGCCAAGGATTAGACACCCAGATGGAATGCCTGAATCTAGAAAGTTAACAGGATGAGAAGTATATGTGGATCGAACATAGCAAGGCTACATTATTATGAATCTTGTTTTTACATAAGTATGCTAATGATGCGTATGTTTGTGGTGGGTGCAGGTTGTACGAATCACGGATTATCCTCACAAGGAGTAGCAATCGAAGACCGAGTCACAACATAGATTGTACGGGAATTTTTAAATATGTAATTTAGTGATGATAAGTTATGTTTCATATTATAAAATGAATTTTAAGAATGTAAGGACGTATATAACGAAAGAAAATTTTATGGCACGATTTTCCGCTGCGACTTTTTGTCAAATACGAATTAGGGTCTTACAGCAGGTTAGCCAGGTTTTTGATCCTGAGCAGGATGTGAGCCAGATCACGATCTTGAACCTGTGAATTCCAGACTGCGATCCCAGATTATAGATAGGGGGAGTCTGAAGACAATCAAGAGATCTGATCAAGAGAAGTTAGAGACAGATCAAGATCCTGAAGAAGAAGAAAAGAAAGAGATTGATTGAGGATGCTTACAATGAAGAATCTTTGGAGAGAGCGAGAAGACTGATAAAGGCTGAAGGTTTGACAACCGAAGACTCGACACTGAAGACTCGTCAACATTCGAGGGGAAGTCTGTTGGTGCATACGTCTGTCGACTTCGTCTTGTATCGAGTCTTATATTTGTATAGATAGATCATGGCACGAAAAACAAGAATTATGTGTTTTTAGGTAATTTCGCTTGAAATGACACAGTGTCATTTCAAACGAAATTAAGTGGTTAATTCCGCTTGAAATCAGATGTTGATTTCGTTTGTACCATTTCGAGCGGAATTAGATTCCGTTTGAGCAGTTTCAAGCAGAATTACCTCTACTATAAATACCTGAAGTGTCTAGTCATTTGGAACGATTCTGATTTCGGTAGCGAAGCTCTGCCGAAGTGTCTACAGCATTGTAATCGATCTAATATCAATCTAAAGACAGTTTAAAGTGATATTCTAGCTGAACTGAACTCGATACGTTTGTTTCCGCCATTCGTATTGACAAAAACTCTTCGGAACGACTCGTTTGGGTCACAAAACGATCCTACAAGTGCCGTGTAGCACTGCAAGCTTGAAGAAGTGGCTTAATAAAATAAAGAAACATGTTTTTGTAAAAACAGGGATTTCCCAGTGAAATCACCTTTATTGTAAATTACGGGGTTTGTCCCAAATTACGAAATGAAATAAGTAGGCAGTTTCAAGTTTTAAAAGATCCTGTAAATCTTCCGCTGTCAACTCAAATAATAAAATACCACGGGTTTCTGTCCCGCGGCTCCTGGACCGGGTAACACCGGGACGGGGGTCGTGACAGAAAAAGGTGGTATCAGAGCCACTGATTTAAGCAAATTAAGTATTTAGAAATACTTAATTTTTCGGATTGCCATTCTGTGATTATGTGAAAATTTAATTTACAAAATTTTAACCTAGAATTTTGTGTGTTTCTTCATATATGCTAACATCATGAATGAGTTGTCTGAAGCTCTTCAGAATATCACTATCCATTCTGCTGACATGGAAGTTTCCGAGGACTTTTCCGGTTACTTGGCCGATACTGATGAACCTATGGAATTCCAAGCCCAACCCCAGGAGAAACCCAAACCGAAAAAGAAAAGAAGATTCGTGGGCTGGGGCGTGTGCGTAGGAAGAAACCAGCAACACGGAAAGTTATAAAGACTGAGGATCCAACTGATAAAGGCAAAGGAAAGGAGATAGGGTAAAGTTCAGAGAAAGCCCAGGAAATGCCATCATGGGAGGAGCTGGATCATAAACTGCATTTAGTGACCTCATCGGACCTGCCGATGAAAACCTCTTCAATTACCCAGCAGAAGCACAACTTCTAGTTAATCTGGAACCTGCTATCCCAGATCCTATTATCCACCCCCGACCTCTACCAGAAGAGCTGGAAGAATGGTGGACCACTGACTGGCAATTTCAGAATCTTTTAAATAACCCTAATACCTTTTTTCCCCAATTTGATCCTGAGCCTCCACTACATCCACCTATGAGCAATGAGAACTTGGCTGAACTCCGCCATTTTGGTGAGAAGCTGGTGGACGCAGGGAATCGAATCCGGGAGGTGGGAGAACAGATCTCCTGGAAATACGACGAGAGGGAACGTCGCTTCTAAGATGCCAGCTGACGGTGGTGGTGTGACTGTGTGGTTGTGATTGTATAATAATAATAAAAATATAATCATGTAAAATAACTAAAAATAAAACTTTTGTAAGATAACCGATGTGTACGGACGCATACTAATATATAAAAATATCAATGTCGCAAAGTCGACAATTTTGGCTATATGTGTTGACGTGACTATGTGCAATTGTTTTATTATGTTTGGCTGTTATTCATTTTATGCTAATAAGTTATATATATTAATTACCAGATGGAACACGCTGGTAATGAACCAGTTAACGAGGTTAACTAATATGAGCAAAACCATGAAGATCAATTTCTGAATAGGCAAGATATAGAGAACATCGTTGCTCAAGGAATAGCCAATGCTATTCCAGCAATCCTTGCTGCTGCTCGAAATCCAGTTGAACCTCAACCGATTGTCCCCAGCAAACGTACTCACGGCGACAATTTCAGTAATAGTGTAAATGGAGGCGGCTACATTAATAATAATGATAATGATGATGTGGTGCAAGCCCCATTCCTTAAAAGAATGAAAGCTGCAACGCCTGGTTGCACTTACAAGGAATTTCTTGCCTGTAAACCAATCGAATTTGTAGGCAACGAAGGGGCGACTGCTGCACTGCGTTGGTTAGAGAAAACCGAAGCGGTAATTAAAATAAGTAAATGTGCCGAGGAAGACAAGGTCATGTACGCGTCGCATCTTTTTAAAGAAGGAGCACTAGAATGGTGGAATACGGTACTAAAAGCCAAGGGAAGCGATGTGGCTTATGCCATGAATTGGGAAGAATTTAAAAGTTTGGTGGAAAGAAAATTCTGTCCCGAATATGAAAAAGAACAAATGGTAAATAAGTTCCTAAACCACTGGATGGTGGATGTTGATTGTAGAGGGTATGCTTCGACCTTCTTCGAGTATGCCATAATAGTACCAACTTTGGCCTCGCCAGAACCGGTACTTATTTCTCGCTACATCTGGGGTTTGATTAACGAAATCCGTGATATTGTCAAAGCTGCGAGACCCCGCACAATCGATGATGCGGTGGAATTAGCCAACACTTTGACGGACGGACTGGTGCGTACGCGGGAAGAAAACCGGAAGAAGGAAGTGGCCCAAAAGATTTCTCAAGGATTCCGTGTGGGCAATAGTGTTAACTTCAAGAAAATAGGAACTGGGCAATCTTCCACTCCGCCGTTCTGCAGGAACTGTAAAAAGAAACATTTTGGGAAATGCAATGAAACCTGCAACTTCTGCAAAGCTCTAGGACATCGTGAAGAAGAGTGCAGAAAGAAAACAAAGATCTGCTATAACTGCGGAGAAGCTGGGCATTTCAGACCAGAATGCCCTAAATTGGTCAAGCCATCAGATACCAAGGCCAAACCTGCTGAATGAACTAATAAGAAGAACGCAAGGGCCTTCCAATTGACCACATAGGAAGCCGAACTGATTCCTGATGTAATAGCTGGTACGTTCTAGTTCACGACGTTTATGCAAAAGTATTATTTGACTCTGGTGCAAACCAAAGTTTTATAAATACTTCATTCTGCCAAGCTCTTAACCTACCTTTAACCAACCTTAGACAAATTTTTACGGTAGAAACGACAGATGGGAATTCTGTTAACATAGATAAGGTTTGCGAAAAGAAAAGATAGAACTTTTAGGCCATAAATTTTCTGCAAACCTGTTACCTATGAATTTAGCCGGATTCGATGTTGTGTTAGGAATAGACTGGTTAGTAGCCAACCATGCTCGAATCCTCTGTGATAAGAACTCTATAGAAATTCATACACCCACAGGAGAAGTAGTGGTGATTACAGGAGATAAGCCACGTAAGCCAATGAAATTCATTTCAGTAATGAAGGTGGCTAGTTATTCAAGAAAACAAGGAATAGTGTATTTGATTTCGGTAATCATTAACACTAAAGGTAAGGAACTTAAGGCAATTCCAGTAGTATCAGAATACCCGGATGTATTCCCAGAAGAACTACCTGGATTACCACCCGATAGGGAAGTAGAATTTAGAATTCATCTAATTCCTGGAACTACACCGATAGCTAAGGCACCTTATCGGTTAGCACCCACCGAAATGCTAGAATTGAAAAAGCAATTAGATGAATTGCTCAACAAAGGATTCATACAATCTAGTTCATCCCCGTGGGGAGCACCGATGTTGTTTGTAAAGAAGAAAGATGGTTCGATGCGAATGTGTATCGACTATAGGGAATTAAATAAGGTTACAATTAAGAATCGATACCCATTGCCTAGGATTGATGATCTTTTTGATCAATTCTAAGGAGCTAGATACTTTTCTAAGATAGATTTACACTCTGGATACCACCAGTTGAAGGTACAAGAAGAAGACATACCTAAAACTGCCTTCAGAACTAGGTATGGTCATTACGAGTTTACAGTCATGCCCTTTGGACTAACAAATGCTCCTGCAGCATTCATGGACATGATGAATAGGATTTGTAAACCGTACTTGGATAAATTTGTAATTGTCTTTATCGACGATATACTTATTTATTCCAAAAGTCAGGACGAGCATTGTAAGCACCTACATGCACTCTTAACTTTGTTAAGAAAAGAGAAGCTTTATGCCAAATTCTCGAAGTGTGAATTTTGGCTACAGGAGGTACAATTTTTAGGACACATGGTGAATCACGAAGGTATTCACGTAGATCCCTCCAAAATAGAAGCAATCACCAAATAGAAGGTTCCACAATCAGATATGGAAGTTAGAAGTTTCCTAGGGTTAGCCGGATACTATAGACGATTTATTAAGGATTTTTCTAAGATAGCTGTACCATTAACTAAGCTAACCTGTAAATCAGTTAAGTTTGAATGCGGACCTAGGCAGGAAGAGGCTTTTAAGATTTTAAAGCAAAGGTTAACAAACACCCCAATTCTTGCCTTACCAGAAGGAACAGAAGATTTTGAAGTTTACTGTGATGCTTCTAAGCTAGTATTAGGATGTGTGCTAATGCAACGCAAAAAGGTAATTGCGTACGCCTCAAGGCAATTGAAAAAGCACGAAGAAAACTATACGACTCACGACTTAGAATTAGGAGCAATAATTTTTGCCCTTAAGATTTGGAGACACTATCTGTATGGCAGTAAGTTTACAGTCTATACATATCATAAGAGTCTAAGATACATATTTGGGCAAAAAGAATTAAACATGAGGCAAAGAAGATGGATGGAAATTCTAAGTGACTACGACTGTGATATTCAATATCACGAAGGAAAAGCAAACGTAGTTGCAGATGCCTTAAGTCGTAAGTATCATGAAAAGCAAAAGCAAGTTTGTGCTCTTAGATTAAGTTTACAATTAGACTTAATGGAACAATTGAAGAATGTTCAAGAAATAGCAATCAAGGACAATGCTGAAGGAATGAAATGACGAATAAAGGAATTAGAGCAAGGCATTGATGGAATTTGGAGATTCCACAAGAAAAGAATTTGGGTACCTAAGCAGGGAGAGTTAAGAAATAAGATTTTAGAGGAAGCCCATAAATTTAGGTATACCATGCATCCTGGTAATAATAAGATGTACCAAGATTTAAGAAGTAACTTCTGGGGGATAGGAATGAAGAAGGATATAGCTAGATATGTTTCTAAGTGTCTAACTTGTTCACAAGTTAAGGCAGAACACCAGAAACCTTCAGGGTTACTACAACAATTAGAAATGCCTGTATGGAAATGGGAGCTCATAACAATGGACTTTGTTACTAAGTTACCCAAAACCAGAAAGGGTAATGATGCGATTTGGGTAATTGTGGATCGATTAACCAAATCAGCCCATTTTCTACCCATGAAAGAAACCTTTAGCATGGAAAGATTAGCCAAGCTATACGTAGACGAGGTAGTATCCTTACATGGAGTCCCACTCTCCATTGTATCCGATAGGGATAGTCGTTTCACTTCACACTTCTGGACAAGTTTCCAAGAAGCAATGGGGACCCGACTAAATTTAAGTACATCTTACCATCCCCAAACAGACGGACAAAGTGAAAGGACGATCCAAACTCTGGAGGACATGCTTAGGGCATGTGTGATAGATTTTGGTGGAAATTGGGATGAGCACCTACCCTTGATCGAATTCTCCTACAACAATAGTTATCATTCAAGCATCGAAGCTGCCCCATTCGAAGCACTATATGGACGAAAGTGTAGAACTCCAGTTTGTTGGGCAGAAATAGGAGAAAGTCAATTATCAGGTCCGGATATCGTACAAGAAACCACCGACAAGATTACTCAAATCAAGGAAAGACCGAAGACAGCTCGAGATCGCCAGAAGAGTTATGTAGACACTCGACGCAAGCCACTAGAATTTCGGGTTGGAGACAAGGTACTCTTGAAAGTTTCTCCTTGGAAAGGAGTAGTTCGGTTCAGTAAGAAAGGAAAGCTGAGTCCAAGATACATAGGACCATTCCCAGTAATCCATAAAATAGGACCGGTTGCCTATCGCTTACAACTACCGGAAGAATTAGCTGGGGTACATGATGTATTTCATGTATCCAACCTCAAGAAATGTCTGTCGGACGAGTCGCTGGTAGTCCCTCTTCAAGATATACAGGTGAATGAAAAGTTGAAATTCGTGGAGAAACCGCTTCAAATAGAAGATAGAAAGATCAAGTTTCTCAAACACAAAAGAATGGTACTTGTCAAAGTCAAGTGGGATTCGAAAAGAGGACCCGAATACACCTGGGAGCTAGAATCGGAAACGAAGAGAAAGTATCCTCACTTATTTTAATAAATCTCGAGGACGAGATTTTAATTAAGGTGCAGAGGATGTAAGGACCTGCAAAATTGTCCCTAAACGACCCGTAAGTGAAAACCCGGACCCCTGAAACCCTAATCCATATCAAAAATCAAGAAAAATAATCAAATTTTGGTTTCAGGCGGGCCGCGTAAACCTTAAGATAAGGTTACGCGGGCCGCGTCAAAGTTAGGTTGACCGGATAAGCGTTACAGTCCACGTGGCAGACACGTGGCGACCCTACTCGTGACCAACCAGACCTATACGTAGACTAGGAGTCCACGCGGGCCGCGTAAGAGTCAAGAAGGGGTTTACGCGGGCCGCGTAAAACCCAAAAATCAGCTATAAATATGTTGGCCATGAGCAGTTCGTCTGTGTTTGAAAATCTCATTCAAAAACGAAGTCCACTGCTCAAATTCGAAGTTTTATGTAGGGAAACGCTGCTACGACTACAGGGTATTAACTCGATTACTGCTACGATTTAATGTCCGATCGATTGAAACTATCCAATGGATGTTTAAGTGCTGCTCGTAATTGGGCTATACTTTGTCATTCGTCGTGAATTCGATGGATGTTTAAGTATTGCACTTTGTCATTCGTCGTGAGGGTTTTAATCTTGTGAGTTATCGTAAATGTTGTATTAAGTTATTGACCTAGTTCGTATGCATTGTCATTTAAATTAGGTTACAAGGCTTATCAGTAGGCTAAACTTTGCCCGTTTAAATTTGCAATGTGAGTCATTCTCTTTTTACCAAATTGTTTCCAAAACCTTATTTATTTTCAAAGTTATAATTACAGGGATTAAGTCTTTGTAATCTTCAATTACTGCCGGTATGTGGGGTTTTGTATACATTACTTGATACTCGTCACCATTGGACAACGGGTTAGCCAATGGGTGATCTGACCATAGTCACAGATACAGTCGAGTGACAAATACCGATTTGGGGTAATTGGTTGATAAAAACAATGTAATCACCCTTAATACTGTAGATTATAACAATGTGGTGTTTTGTGCAACTTGAATGACTCGCCAGTATTTCGCCGCTGATAAAATATTTTTAAAACATGTTTCAGGTGATCTGCTGTGATCCAGGAAAAAGTGCCGTGTAGCACTGCAAGCTTGAAGAAGTGGCTTAATAAAATAAAGAAACATGTTTTTTGTAAAAACAGGGATTTCCCAGTGAAATCACCTTTATTGTAAATTATGGGGTTTGTCCCAAATTACGAAATGAAATAAGTGGGCAGTTTCAAGTTTTAAAAGATCCTGTAAATCTTCCACTGTCAACTCAAATAATAAAATACCACGGGTTTCTGTCCCGCGGCTCCTGGACCGGGTAACACCGAGACGGGGGTCGTGACAGTTGAGTAGTAAGTTTTGTGATTTTTGGATTATTTGGTTTTGATCTCTTTGATATTTGTGTTCAATAAAGGGCAATAACATAATATATTAAAATATGATTTGCAAATTGAGCAACTCAAATCTTATGGTATGAGTTCTTAAAAGCATTTTGTAGGAATAAGCTATGAAAAGTTTTAAATTTTTATTACTTTGACTCTGTATTCATGTTTATATGTATAATTATGACATTTCAGTTGTCACTTTGCTTAGTAAAAAGAAACTAAGTACCAAACTATTGATACCCATGTTATAATAGCTTCTCATTTGTTCAAATATATTTATTTAAGAGACTTTTTGAATAATAACACTTTAGGTGAGACTTTCAAGTTATTGGTCTCCGGATGCAGCCATCAAGTTATTTGTTTTTTTTAAGGGGGGGGGGGGGTTGACTTTGACTTGTGGTTTGGTCAATGTGGTACTATTGTAGTGACATGAAATTAATTATTTGTTATGTTGATGTGTATTTAAAAAAAATATAATTATCAGTTTGTGAAAGAGAGATAATATCATGATGAGCCAAAGCCATAGTACATAAAGCTTGCTTATCGGATATCGGTCAAGGACCGATATTTGAGATATAGGTTATCTCGGTGAGTTATCGGTAATTTTAATATCTATCGGTTATGTCGGTCAATATCGCCGATAATATTGGTATCAATATTCTGACCGATTTGATACCTATGCAGTCAATATCGGCGATATACCGGTGCTATATCACCGATATATCGGTTATCGGAGGTTGGGCAGATTCTCGGTTTATAATCTCGGCCAAAATATCGGCAGCGAGAATATCGGCGAAAACTTCCGAAATATCGCTGATATTTGGTATATCTCATCTTGGTCGTCTTGGCGATAATCTCGTTTGGGGCTTTTTTTATATTTTTCTGTAAAAATCAGTCAAAAAGGGGGCATTTTTTATATTTCTCTGCAAAAATCAGTCAAAAAGGGCATTTGTGTACGTGCAAAAACTGACACCCGCGGGCATGCACGAGTTCAACCAAATTCCAGTTCAGAAACTCACTTTTTGCACCCCCTACGCGCGGGTAGGACTTGTGGTAAAACATGTCATAAAGCTACAATGGAGTAGTAAAAGCTTTACCTTATAAACAACCACTCACTTTGTTCCCACACCAATGTGGGACAAAGTATTCACCACCTTTTGAGACTTTCATTCCCACACCTAGATTTCTACCACCTCTTGATGAACAAATCTTTATTTTGCTATTAATATTATATAGGTTCTAGACTTCTAGTATATATATATAGGCTCTAGATATGAATATATATATGTATAAATATATATATATATATATATATATATATATATTTATGCATGATATTATAAATTACCGATATCTCACCGATATCTCACCGCGATAAACGATATCTCAGATATCGGTCCTTGACCGAGAACCGATATTTTTCCGCATTAACTGCTTAGTTTGATACCGATATTTTACTATGGGACCAATATAACTGATATTAACTACATAGCTCGTGTATGCGAAGCTCTTGGGCTTTTTAGTTTAATCAATGTTTTTTTGGTATATTGTGATTTGGTAGGCGTCGGGTGTGCTTTTGTGATCATCTTTGAATGCTTGGTTAATGAGCCAAGTCATCACTTTTAATGAATTTGATTGGTTTGTTGTACTATCTTAGGATAATGACATGGTCAAATTATTATAACTGTAACCATTATTTTGTTTTGGTATATTGCCTGGGCCACTTGTGCTCCATCTTAATTAGTGAGATTACTAACTCTACATTTATGACTCCTTTACCAGGTGATGCGCGTGTGCCCGATACCTACGCAGATAAGGTACTTTTTCGCTTTTCGATTCCATATCTCCATTTGTACCTGTTTTTCTTTTTATATATGTGTTCAGTAGTAATTTATTTGTCTTATCAGCCACTTTCTCCCAAAAATGAAAGGATCGTTTCTCCAAATCTGTCTCCAAATCATTCGACTCACTTGACTCGTTTCATTTTGACGTAGTTTTTGAGTTATAAGTTCTTTTCATATACAATGTGTTAATAATGGAAATAAAAACTGACCCCCTACCCACATCATTTTGAATAATAGTTTATTGTTGATTTTTAGCACTTATTAGTTATGAAAAACCCCAACAGATATAAATAATGAACCAAAAAAAGGTGATTATATACGTAAAATGTTTTTAACTGGGCACAGTAACCACCTATATTGCGCCTACTCATCCACTAATAACAAAAATGAGAAAAGAAAAGGAAAGAACAGGTCATACCAAGTTACCAACTCGAAACAGAAACTCATTTAGTCATGGCCAATTATGTAGCATTCTCAAGAGCAAGTACAAGTCCTTATCAATACACAAGAAAATGAACCCCAATAGGTGAGTTATTCTATTTTTCTTATTTATTATTATACATTCTTAAATTTGATTGCACCTGAGAAAAGGTCTTTCATTCATAAGCTATCCTTTAATATGCTACAGAAGAAAATATGAAATAGCTAAACAACTCGAGTGCGAATCCAAACAGAACGCTAACATCACCGCAGTGAAGCCTACCCACGTGTTCAATGCCGCCAGAGTCACCGGTCGTCCGAACATTGACTGATGTGTGCCTCATAATCTGGTATGTGTTTAATTTTGATATGGTTTTGAATAAGTGTGTGTGAGCCCTATTGATGTTGATTGGTTTGTGTTTCAGGGTCTCTCTGTGTGTGTGAAGGGATGCTGAATTTGTAAGACTATCAAAAACGCAAACATGGATGGTAACAGTGAATACATGAGAATAAGCAGCCGTATCATCCTGGAGTAGAAACCAATCCTTATCGATTGAAAGGGGGTAATAGTTACTCAATTTGTTTGTTTTTTTAAACTGATTAAGTGGTTAATTAGTGCTAAAAATTAACATACATTACACACCTGTTTTGTTCTTCAAGAATCTTAAACACTTGGGTAATTGTGGGAAAGTTCTTATCTTTATCATACTCTGCATAAATAGAATATCCTTCTAGGATCTTCTTTTGAAATAAATAGTGTTATTTATGTAAGTAAAGTTTAGACATGGTGTAGAATGGCATGCTGGGAAAGGATAGCATGACACTAAGGAGCTTAAGTTGAAATGGTTAAGGCAACAAATTAGGTTGGTTAGTTAAGAGTCGGCACCCATTCCTCTGCTTCAACTCTGCTATCTCAGTTGCAAGTTGGGCCATTTATGTAGTTAATGATTGAACAACCTTATCTTGCATCTCATCCTTTTGAGCACGATTTTGCAATTCAAGCCTTTGATTTTGTAAGTCAAGCTGAATTGCTTTCAACATCTCCATCATATCATTATTCCCCGAAGTGTTAGAAGAGCCAGTTGGTCCTCCTTGGTTGCTTTGGTAGCCACTTTGAAAATTACCTTGGAGTTGGTTCTGATTAAAGTTCCGTTGACCACTAGATTGATTGTTGCCTTGAAATCCCGGATTTAGCTGATTATTTGTATTCCCATAGCTTAAATTCGGGTGATTTCTGAGGCCTGGGTGATATGTGTTGGACTGCATGTTGAAATTTCTTCCACCACCCACGCCTTGCACAAAGTTCACATCCTCACTTTCACGATGAACGGTTGGGCATTGATCCGCTATATGCCCTAAATCTCCACAATGTCCACACAACGGAAACTGACCACTTACCTCCGGTGGATTCTCTACTGCTCTCACTGTCGAATGTCGTACACTTCTAGAAGATTGGGATTTACGTTTTGACGCCCTTGCGGTTCTTTCTAAATATTCCCAATCATCGTCTTCGTAATTCGTTCCAAAAGTACCATTGGATATTGAATTTACATCCCTTGCATCTTCATCTGTTAGGCCTTCGTGGAATGTATTCATAAGCTCCCACAAATATATACCATGATGTGGACAGTTCTTGAGCATCATTTTGAAGCGATTGAACGCTTCATGAAATAACTCACCGGGCTGTTGTCAAAATCCCCGAATATCCTTGCTGGCATTGTTAGTACGCAAATGAGTATAAAATTCGTCTAGAAATTGCTGCAGCATTTCGCCCCATGTGAAAATTGAAGCTGACGGTAATGAATGGAACCATTGCTGCGCTTTGTCTTCGAGTGTGAATTGGAAGAATACCAACTTCACATCATCAGCTGAGAAGCCTTGACTGCTGATAGTGTTACAACGTGCATAATATGCAGCAATGTGTAGATATGGTTCTTCATGTGCGTGAACATGAAACTTAGGCAGGCTGGATATTGATTGTGTTCATACTTTGAATGACCGCCCTCCTTGTAGTTGCGAAATCACAACTAGTGAGGGGTTATTAGCTATAGCAGGCCTGAAGTGGCTCTCGATACCCCGAACTGGACCCTGATTATTTCTCCGTGGAATACCCTCCGGTAAATTCATCGGTCGGTGTAAGTTTCGCGGCAGTGGTCTTACCTGACCCGACATCTGAGGTACCGGTGGTGGTAATGGAATATCCACCACCGGCCTTCTCGGAACAGGCTGCTGATTGATTGGGTCAGGTTGATTATATTGCTGTTGTATCAGAATCGGTTGCACCTGCGGTTGTTGATATGGAACTTGTTGTTGCTGCACAAACGTTTGATAACCCAAATTCCCTTGATTAACTCCTTCGAATCCACCTGCCCCAATCATTTGCCCCTCGTAGATACCCGTATTCACCACTTGTCTCTCGTTTTGACCCACGTAGTTATCATATTCCTCAAAGCCATCGTCGAAATCCCCTGAATTATTTCCTTGATCATAAATGGTCGATCTATAAAGATGTGGCATTGGCCGACTTTGCTGTGAAATAACTGGTCGGGTGGCTGGCGTAATTGATGTTGCGTTAGGTGCTTGAGTCTGACTCGGTGATGGAGTGTCATCAGGAATAATTCTAACATAAGGAGATGACTGTTGTAAATTGACAGTCTAGGTTGTAGTTGGGTATTGAAGAGATGTTGCTTGGGTGGAAGTTGGTTGATTGTTATCAAATCTTGGGAAAAAGGTTGAGAATGATGGTACTGGGGAGGTAGAGGTAGGTTGTGTAGATTGCGGTGGTTGTGGTGGAACTGGTATGGTAGTGTTTGGTGAAGGGTGGGTAGGTGTTGGTGAGAATTGTTGCTGTGGAAGTGGGTCTTGCGGTTGTTTCTCTGAGGTTGCTGAGTTCTCCATTGTCTTAGATGTTGGTATAGGTGATTGTAGAATCGTGTTCTCACGATGTAGTACTTTCTTTGTATGCTTTACTATTCTCTCGATCTCTGGGTCGAACACTAATGGTGATGACTTCCCAGAATTCCGAGTATGATGCATACACTTACTAGATCACCTGCACAAACAGAAACAAGAAAACCTCGCGTAAATCCGAACAAAACAGAACAAACTAAAAAGACACTATTTTTGGATTTTTGTATATTTAACCAGAACTAGAACTTAACTCTAAGCACTTTGCGCACACCTCCCCGGAAACGACGCCATTTTGATGTCTGTCGTTATGGACATGCAAAAACCAACTAAACTATGTACATAGGATAAGTCGGATATCGAACCAGAGGAGGATTGTGGAAAGTGTTATGATGCTAAGTATTAATTAACTAATACTGAATTGAAAAATTGGTTTGTTTGATTATGTGAAAGAACTAAATTAACGAATAAAAATTGTGATTTAAATCAATAAGAGGAAAGATGGTTCCTCCAGATTTCAGGTTTTGCAGTTAACTTCAACTATGTGTTTAATCGTTACCTACATAGACATAGGTGTTAATTTTGATTAATTAATTGTGATAACCAACGACTAAGTACTCCGGTCAATACATAACGAGAGGTTATCGAATGATTATTAATTACAATTTACAAACCCTAACCCCATGTCAAAAATATCCCAATTACTAGAACTCTTGGGAACTGAATGCTTAGAAATTAAGGTTTAAATAAACGTAACTGTTTACAATCAAGAAATCAAATCAATGGTGAAAAGCATCGAATGCTTAGATCACCAAGTTAAAACGATTGTATCAAACACATAATATCCATTAACTTACAAAAACCCTCCATCCGGAGGAAACCACAAAAAGTTTAGCCGCTCATCTCGTACGAAGAATCTTCAAAGGCTTGATTTGATGAAGAAATCATGGTTGATTCGGTGATTGAATGGAGAATCTTGATGGAATTGGATGAAAGAACCCTTGGTTCCTTGATGCCTTGATTAATCGTAAATGATAAGATAATGAGAAACTAGGGTTTTTATCTTATAAAAGCCCATCAAAATCATCAAATTCGGGCCCCCTATTGCCCCAGCGTCACCCACAGTTCAGAACCGTGGGTCACGGTTCACACAGAGCTGGCAACATTACCTCCACCGTGGGTGAAGGTCTGAAGTGTGGGTCAAGGTGTAAGGTCCCTGTTTGTTTTTTTATCCTTGCATACCTAAACCTTGGGGGTGAAGGTGTAGAATGTGGGTGATGGTCTAGGATTGCTGTTGAAACATATCTCTACCTTCCTAAACCGTGACCCATGGTTTATGAACCATGGGTGAAAACGTGATTCCATGTCTCACCATTGACACCCATATATGACTTTCAGCAAATGTCAACATTGACCCCTCTACTTTATACTTTCACTTCTCTTCAAATATAACTGTCACATATCTTTCATTTAATGACCCGGAGACCCCTCAAACTTCAATATCTCTTATTTCTTCAATATTTCAACTATAATTAACTTCTAATTAATTACCAAACGGCCCCTATACTTTGTAGAATCTTGTTTCTTGCACATTTAGGCACAAAGCAACTTCCAATTAAGTACCGAATGGTCCCTGAACTTTGTTCTTTCATACTCCTTTCACTCGTGGGCCTTCATATCACCCTAACAAACTTCAATATTCATCCTCGAGCTGCAATATCCCATCCAATGCTTGCAACTCCGTCTTTATCCATTATAAACACACCGAATTACGTGCTTAACCTGCAAATCACCAAATTCTCCTAGTTACTTCATTCTAAGCATGTAAACACATCAAATATACATAAAACATCATATTCAGACACTCTAAAGCTCGGGTTTCACCCTCTCCATCAGATATCAACGATTCAGCGGTTTCTTTCACTAGCTCAATGTTTTCAACAAATAACGCATATAAACGACATGAAATTTGTGTCGCCGGAGATGAAGATCGCCGGAGATGTGGAGGAGCGGTGTGGGAAGGTGGGGGGTAAGAGTGCTAGGAGTCTCAAATGTACAGGGGGTTATAATGTGTAAGATACAAAAGTATAGTGGAAATGACCTATATATCCTTTGACCGTTACTTAATTATGTTGACTTTTAACAGAAGTTGTTCACAGGGGGTAATCTTGTGACATAACAACAATATGGGGGGGGGGGGATTGCAATTATTTCGTTAGAGGGGGTCAGAGTGCCAATTGGCCTAAACCCCAGGGGGTAAAATTGCAGTTTACTCTTATTATTATTATTATTATAGTTATTAAATCTCTCAATTTTAATTTTAATAACATACGGAGGAATATTATATTTTTTGCTTTTTTTCTTTTTTTTGGGCATTATGATTTTTCATTTTGTAACAAAACTTTAGTTTTTATAATTTGTGTCACACATGTTAAATAATTTTAGTTTTTTTATTAGTTTTTGTTTTACGTTTTTTTCGGATTTGTTCGTCGTTCGTTGCTATTTAGCACAGTGTTTGATAGTCACATTTGTCCCTCAGGTTTTTTTTTCATTTGTATTTGGTGGTCACATTTGGTCTTTTAAGCTTGTTTTACCCCCTCCACTTTCTAATACGTATCGTTATAAATTCGACTCCTTCTACGTCTTACATCACGTAAGTCACTTTGTGTTGGAAATTCGTATTTTTTTACGCTTTACCCGGTTTTGGTCTTCGTTCGATGCTACTTAGCATGGTTTTATGTCCCCATCTCTTCAACGTTGGTAGCACGTTTTTATGCCGACTGGCCCGCAACGCGGGTAGCTTAAGACTAGTTCAATCACATATATAAGTTTCATTAAACGAAATAAATTATGAATTCATTAGCATCCTAATCAACCCCAAAATATTTCATAGTCTCATACATATTAATTACACACTTAAATACTCACAAATAATAATCATTTTTTTATAATATATTATATGTATATAAAAATAAAATATGTTAAAGGTAAAATAACCATAGCCAAATCGAGGCGAGCTAATAAGAGAGCCAAACCGAATCAGTCCAACTCGTTACGAAGCTAGACTCACTTTCTAACCAAATTGAATCGGCTTAGCTAAGTTTTAGACCAAGCCATATCAAACGAGTTTTTTTTTTCAAATTAAATCCGAGCAACTTTCGAAACACGAGTTTTTGACAACCCTACTATAAAATAACATTTTTATTGTTGGTGCATACGTCTGTCGAGTTCGTCTTGTATCGAGTCTTGTATTTGTTTATATAGAACATGGCACGTAGTTCGAGAAAACATAAAATATGTGTGATGAGTTGATTTCGCAAGAAATCAGATTTGGGTGTTTCGTACGAAATAGCAATGGCTATTTCGTACGAAATAGCAAGTTGATTTCGCGTGAGTGTGTTCGTGCGAAATAGTCATGTCTATAAATAGGTGCCTTGTGATTTCGTTTGAAATAGTTCTGAACTTTTCGATTCCGGCAACGAAGTGCTGCCGAAGTGTCTCCAGGCCTGTAATACGATCTAATATCAATATAAAGACAGTTTAACGTGATATTCTGTGTAATTCAGCTGAAACAACTTCAATACGTTTGAATTCCGCCTCTCGTATTGAAAAGAACTCTTCTGAATGACTCGTTTGGTCGGTAAAACGATCCTACAAGTGGTATCAGAGCTCAGGAGGAGGAGTTCTTACCATTTCAGCTGCAAATTCTGTTTTCTACATCTTCTTTTTCAAAATTAACAACTTTTGACAGATAAAATGGCTTGATTTTCACACATTATATACTAAACTCTGTTTTAACAAAGCCTAGAAAGTTTCAGATCTAAAATCGAACTAAAACCTGATTAATTGGACAAAAATCTGGCCGACATGATGACATCAGCAGTATTTCGCACGGAATAGATTCTTTATTTCGCACGAAATCAGCATATCGTGTGAGCTGTTTCGTACGAAATCACTATTTCGTACCAAAGTGTCTTCATTTCGTGTGACAGTCTGTTATTTCGCACGAAATCAGCTGATTGTTGGTTTATTTCGCACGAAATACCTTATTTCGTGTGAAAATATTTCATTTCGTACGAAATCACCTATTTCGTACGAAAGCATCTCATTTCGTGTGAATTGATTTCGTTTGAAGTTGTCTCCAGGTTATTTCGTTTGAACAAAGTATTTCGTTTGAAAAATCATTTCGTTTGAAAAGGGTTGATTTCGCTTGAAAAGATGTGTTTGAGAATTTTGATAACCGAATCATGGAAAACGAGTTCTACAATGCCTTTGCTAGTCCAATGACTGTTAGTCAAAGTACGTTGCTTGAAAATGAAACAGGGACAACACAAAAACCGCCTAAGCTAATGAGTATTGAGGAGTATAGTGGATGGGCTGAACGTTTTGGAAACTGGGTTCAAGCATATCACTTAGATGCATGGGAACATACTGAATTTCAATATAGTAGACCAGTTGGGGATAATAGAGTGAAACTTGCAATCAGAGATCTGAGTGTTGAAGAGAAAAAGAAATATAAAGATGGAAAAATGAGGGTTAGTTTGTTGCAACAAGCTATTAAAGAAGACATATTGATTTTACTCCAACACAACGGAAGTGCATGTTCGATATGGAAAGAATTAGAGTCAAAATTTCTTGGAAGTGATGAGATGATCAAGAACAAAAGGTCACTTTTGAAGAAGGAATTTGATTTGTTCCGTGGTTTAAGAAATGAAAGCACCAAACAGATCATTGAAAGATATTGCAATTTATTGAAGAATATGAACAGATTGGGCATCAATAAAGATAGAGATGAATTGATTGAAAAATTGGCTGATGCGTTGCCACATGATGTTTGGGGCACGTATCTTATGATGTTGAAAAATAAACCGGGTTTTGACAAGATAACGCTTAGTGATTTTATTAAACAACTTGAAGCACAGGAGATGGAACAAAGAAAGATAGCAAGAATGAAGAACTATGATGGAGAACAAGACATTGATTTGTATTACAAAGGTGGTGTTAGTGATAAAACCAACCTTTCTCCAAAGATTGAAACTGCCTTCAATGCAAAAAGTTCTTCTGAAAGTTCATCTCAAGGATCAAATAGCAAAATGGGATTTACTTCATTTCCATCATTTGATCCACATTTTTCCGCAACAAAGAGTGGCAAAGTTCTTCAATGCAACATTGCTTTAAATCTTGAGAATGATCAGAACTACTCAGAAGAAGTTGCAAAAAGCCATATGTCTCTGTTGGTGACTGTGCTTGAGTCGTATGGAAGTTTGGTTGCAGGGAAGATCGGAAATCCCATGTTGACTAAAGAGGATTACGATCAGGTTGATGCTGAGGTAATGGAGTTGATGGATATAAAGTGGTGTTTAGCGAGCGTGTTGAGAAGAGCTGAAAAATTTAAACAAATTACGGGAAGAGATGATTTCCGTGATGCAAATATCTCTACTTTAGGATTTGATAAATCTAAAGTTACTTGTTTTCGTTGCAGGGAAAAAGGGCATTTCAAGAGAGAATGCACAAATCGTGAAGCAAGTGGAGCTCAGAATCCTTTCGGAAACAATGATTACTATCGAAAGGCGATTTATCATCAAGTTGCTCAACAACCGTATCAACAAGAACAACAACAAACTGCACATGCTAGAAAGGTGATCGAAGATTCAAAGAAAGCTTGTCTTGTTAATCAAGAAGATGGAAGTTCATCAAAAGAAGATAGTTGGGATAAATATATTTCAGCATAGAGTAAAGCATGTGTGATGAACAAAATGATAGATCAAGATGATGAAAGACTTCCAGAGGGTTTCAGCTAGAAAGATTTCAGTTGGGATGATTATGATCCTAACAAAACTTCTGGGCATAAAGCTTTTGTTGCTCAAATTGTCAATGATAATAGTGATGGTTATATTACTGATGATTATTGGGCAGAGAAAATTAGAAAGTATTTAGCAAAGAAAGATGAAAATGTTGAAGAAGAGGTTTGTGAGATAAAGAAGCAGGACAAAGAAATTCCAGTGTTTGAGGTTAAAAAGGAAGCTGTTGCAGAAAAAGTAATTGAGAGTTGTGAAAACTGTGATACTATGAAGAAGCAAAACAGTGAATTGATTCACAAGTTGAACAGGATGAAAGAATCATATGATGTCTTAAACAAAGCAATGAATAAATACAACGAGTCAAGCAGTGAACAAGCTACATCAATGAAGACACTTAAAGGAGCGTACATGAGACAGCTAGATAGTGTTAACTATTACACTGAGATGTGTGATGAGCTTGAAAAAAAATTGGAAATTCGAAGAATAGAAACAGAAAGAGTAAATAGGTTATTAAAAAGTTACTCATGTTCTACTTTTGTGGTTGACATGATTTACCCTATAGTGGAAGACCTGAAGACATTTAAAGAAGAAAAATCTAAAGAGAAGAATTCTGAAACATAAGAAGTTACTGAAGAGAAGATTTCTGGTAAGAAACCAAGTGTTGGCTATAACAAGTGTCCACCCCCACTCAAAAATGGATATTCTCCACGAAATCCTAATTCAGAAAGAGTAAAAAAGGCAACAAATTTACAGTGGGAATCCGAGTCTTCAGAAAATTTGCCAGAAAGTATTGATGTCACGTTCACATCATCTGACACTGATCATGAGTCCGAGTTAATAAAGAAAGTGGTTGATCAGGTGTTAGATAAAGATGAAACGGAGGAGTCAAAGTCGGAGTCAAAATCAGAGTCAAAGTCTGAGCCCGACATGTCAAGTTCAAAAGTCAAACAGGGCAAAAGAGTATACAATAAAGATTTTCTGATGTCAAGAAATAATTTGAAGGACGAAACATTCAAAGTAGCATATACATTGAATGATTCTGACAAATTATTTTTAAATGAAGAATTTCCAATAAGAGGTGTTAAAACTGAAATGATCAAAAAGGTTTTCATACTTACAGAAATTAATATTTCTGAAATAAAAGATGTAAATTTTTCTGAAAAACCCAATTATTTTCTGGTACAGGTTATCAAAAGAAACCAAACCATAACGGTAATTTCAAAAAGAAGGGTTTAGGTTTTATTCCACCGAAAAATTATAAAAATGAGAAAATTTATAAATAAAAAACTGTATTTGTTTCAGGTACTTTTGTTGAGAAAGAAGAAAAAATTTCATTCTGGAAGAAGACAAACAAGGAATTCCTTGCCAAGAAGCAAGAAGAATTGAAGAAGAAAGTTGCTGAAAAGAAGAAGGAGAC
>JARYGA010013867.1:0-26944 GCA_030545235.1 Helianthus tuberosus
CTGATCTTCAAAAACCTAAACGACAATTGATAGAAACTTCAAATACCACACTGGTTATCTTCACCAACTTCAATGACTGATCAGTGTAAATGATAATCTCCACAATCAACAAATCTTCATCGGATCAAAAATTATCTGGGAACACACTGTGATCTTCAAAGTATAATGATAAATGTTCTTCAAAGATCAATTATGTAGTCTTCTCCGTTAGTCCTGGTGCTACGTTTTTCAAAGATCAATTATGTAAGTCCCGAAGAATACGAGATACTATGGATTAGCACACAATTTGAATTAGAACCACCAGAATTATGTTGCATATCTTCTCAGTTCATGTCACTTTCCGCCTGAATCTCCGAAAATGCTCAAATTTCAATATTTGACATGAAATTTTTATTCCCCTCATATTTGGAAAAATTCTGACCATTGTAACATCATCTTTGAATTTCCAAGAATTTCCCACTCAATCTTCACAAATTATGATCTCTACTATCTCTTACTCACCTTTGCGGAATATTTGACTATTCGTTCCACAAAATTCAGTTTCTCATCAATGTGGAATTTTACGTTTTGGCCCACTAATAGTCATTTCACTAATTGATAAACGTTATAAACTAATTTCCATGACTGCCCCGCTATCTTAAACACTGTGTAAGTTCATTACCTTGTCACGTTCTTTTAATCCTCTGATGTATCCTCACCCACTCATATTTATCATTAAAATCTCGAAAAAAATTCTATCACCAATTTTTTTCTAGACACTCGTCTCATCAACATATATACAAAATGCCTCCCCCTGAGCGTATGGTTCCTGCGCGAGCATAACTTCTCTTTAGCATATGACTTCTACGTTTGTTCTCCTGCGTGTGTATGGCTAATGCGCTTTAGGTGGTGCGCGCGTAGGATTCCTGCGTTCCAGCATGCTATTTGCAATTTGTCGACTCAAAATCTTCATTTTTTTGAATTTGATGATGAAACCACCATAGACTTGTGCAAAAATCAATTCTGAATGTAATGATATCTTCAATTTGACATTTTATCCATGAATTGATCTCCAACTTTTAATTTTACGTCTAAAATACACTAATCATGAGGGTATGTTATTCAATCAACGGTTAGATCGATTGAATCGGCACCGTAACTCTGATACCACTGTTAGGACCCGGAACGATGTTTAGACAAAAGTTTGGATATAGATAATACTAATCTGGTAGAAATTTCAACAGCATAATGTTTAGTTAACCCGGTTTTATTAGCTTCCAAATCAAACCGAAAGGGCATACATCATTTTAGCCTTGGGAGTGAACACGCAGTTCGATCTCCTCTCAAATCCGAAATTTCCAAACTTATGAACCTAAGCGCATGATACTGTTGGGTTTTTCACATGTTTATCCAAGTGATTTCATCCATATAAAATCAAAACGCAGTGGAAAAGTTATTTAAAACATGTTACTTTATAAGATATAAAACCCTTTTATATGCAAAACTCGATATCCCAGATCCATATACGAACATGTATGCTATCAAAATAAAACACAACCATAGGGTGTTATGGAATACTACCTTCCAAGAGTAAAAGACATGAAGAAGATGATGTTTTTTTAATGGTAATCTTCAAGTGTAGAAGACCTCAAGATTGTATACCCCAAGCCTTCCAACAAACACTTTAAGTTTAGCTAGGATTTTACACTTATAACTCACTTGAAAAATCCCCTCTTGATCAATCATACCATGGCCGAAAGTTAGAGAGTGTTTTCTTGAGTTTTTGCACTTGAAAAACCCTTAGAACCACCACAGGTTGGCCGATTTCTAGAGAGTATTCTCTAGAGTTTTTCAAGGCCGTCTCTTGATTTTTTGTCATAAAAATGTTATTAAAACTTGTGACAGAAATAGCCACCCATCTTGCCCAATCAAAAGCTTTATAGAATGACAAATGCATGTAATGTCATTGGACAAAAAATGCCCTGGGAAGACCATGGGGGGGGGGGGGGGCACATGGATTTTTAAAAGAAAATTCAAAATTTCCTTTTTAATAATGTAAGTCTTATTTAATTTTATAACTTTTATAAAATATAACATCATATGTTATAAGACTTATGCAACCTTTTAAAATGTTATTTAACCCATTAAATAACAAAATAAAATATTCTCTCAAAATAAATTATCTATATAATTTATTAGTTTGTCAAGTACAATTATTTAGAAAACCAATTTCCAAATATTCTAAGTGTTAATATTTATTTGTTTGATCATATCATAAATAAATTTTATAAGTGTTTGTCTAGCTTGTTATTGGGTATGACTCGACTTTGATCATAACGTACTAGCCACATCAATTTAATATGTGTCTTGGGCATACAGAATCCAACAATCTCCCACTTGCACAAGATACATAGAAGATTGATGCAAGTAGTAAAGACCACCTAACTACAGTTTACTACCCCTAATACGTATGACTAAATGTGCCATTCAATAACATCATCTCCTTCAAGTCCCTTACTTGAACATAATTTAGGTGAATCTATCATTTATCCTTTCGTTACAGATGTTATGTCAAATCCAGAGACATAGAGTGATCACTCTCTGTTGATTTAACTTTAGCAGGTCTTAGACATCTTAATCTCAACGAATAAGAGGAACAAATCCCTTCTTGACTACATACCTCTCTCACAATCACCTTGTACCACACCTGAGCTTAGCCTTATGTACTGTCTTATTACAAACAGCGAAGAACTAAGTCAAGGTATAATATTTGGTGAATATCAACACCCAATATGTATCTCAGGTCAGAGGATACTATGATATTCTTCTTTACTCAAATTTACTTATGATCAATCACAAATGATTCCATGAAGTAACATTTGAGAGCGAGTCAGTGCAATATTGGTATCCCACAAATATCTATGAACTTTGGTAGCAACACTTTGCTCTATATTCATACCTAATGAATATCCACCAAACCAAGTTCATAATAGTCTTACATTCATATTTGTTCCCACAAGTATGATCGACTACGGACATTAAGAATAATTAATTTATTCACGGATTTAAACATGCTAAAATGGAACATAACTCAAAATATCATAAAAGAGTTAAAATAACAATTGTTCCAATATCCAAATACAAGATAGATCAAATCCAATCACTAGAATATCGAAGTCCTAGGCCACAAGTATGACCCTTCATGCTTTGCCCGTTCAAGGAGCTTCGTGAGTGGATCCGCAATATTTTGATCGGTGTGGACTTTGAATACATATCTTTCCTTTTTCAACTTCATCTCTTATATAGTTAAATCTCCGCTCAATATGCCTAGTCTTTTTATGTACACGAGGTTCCTTAATTTGAGCAATCATACCATCGTTATAACAAAAGATCTCTAGGGGTCCTGAATGGTAGGGACTTCCCTAGATCGGCAATAATTCAAGTGGCAGATCCACATGAATCATCTCGATAAATGAAGCGGTGATGTATTCTGATTCTATAGTGGACAATGCTACCCTGATTGTGATCGAGAATCATCTCGATCAGTTTGGAAACTCCTATCCGTGTAACCCTTTACAACGAGTCCTGAATCTCGCATCCTTGTAACCCTTTACAACGAGTTCCTTTTCACCAGATCCGTATATTAGAAACATATCCTTAGTCTTCTAAGGTATTTCAAGATTCTTTTAACAGTCATCCAATGACCGTTACTTGGATTTCGCTGGTATCTACTCGTCATGTATAAAGCGCATGACATGTCCGGTCTAGTGCATATCATTCCATACATAATGGACCTATAGCAGACGCATATGGGATTCCTTTCATTCTTTCTTACTCATCCTTTGAGCTTGGACATTGACACACACTCAGTATTGTCCCCTCTTGAATAGGTACCAAACCTTTCTTAGAGTTCTTCATCTTGAACCTTTTCAAGACTTTGTCAATGTAAGCACTTTCGTTTAAACCAACCAAGCGCCTTGATCTATCCATATAGATCTTTATTCCCAAAATGTAGGCGACTTCACCAAGATCCTTAATGGAAAAACAACTTCCAAGCCAGGTTTTTACACCTTCCATGGTTGGAATATCATTTTCAAATAGTAGAATGTCATCAACATACAGTATTAAGAAAGTGATGATGCTCCCACTAGCCTTCTTATACACACAAGCTTCATCGCCGTTCTTGATGAATCCAAAATTCTTAATTTCTTCATCAAAACGGTGATTCCAACTTCTAGATGCTTGTTTCAATCCATAGATTTATTTCTTTAACTTGCATACTCTGTTAGGATGTTTTAGATCGACAAAACCTTCAGGCTTAACCACATAGATATATCTTCCTCAAGATATCCATTAAGGAAAGCCATTCTGACATCCATTTGCCAAATCTCATAATCATATTATGCAGGTATGGCAAATAATATCCTAATTGACTTTAGCATCCCTACGGGCAAGAAGGTCTCATCATAATCAACCCCTTGAGTTTGAGTGAAACCTTTTGCTACAAGTCTCGCTTTATAAGTATCCAAGTTACCATGCATAGCGGTTTTCTTCTTGAAAACCCACTTACTTCCAACTACTTTGGAATTAAGAGTTGACACAACCAATTCCCATACTTGGCTGTCATACATGGATCGCATCTCTAAGTTCATGGCTTCAAGCCATATGTCACAATCGGATTGTGATATTGCATCATGGTATGTGGTTGGTTCATCTGAATCTACCACGTAGCCTCCATCCATGAAAAGTCTATATCTTCCAGTTGGAATTAAGAGTTGACACAACCAATTCCCATACTTGGTTGTCATACATGGATCGCATCTCTACGTTCATGGCTTCAAGCCATATTTCACAATCGGATTTTGACATTGCATCATGGTATGTGGTTCGTTCATCTGAATCTACCACGTAGCCTCCATCCATGAAAAATCCATATCTTCCAGATGGACTACTAATTCTACCAGATCTTTGAACGTTTTGTGTGTATTGATCAACCACTTGATCGTTTTCAACAACCTCTTGTTGAATGCTAGTATCAAGCAAACGTGTATCGGCTTGTGGTTCTCGATCCTCATCAAGTTCCACTGTTCTACTAATTCCTTCCACAAGGAACTTAGCTTCCAAGAACTCAGCCTTTCGATCAACAAATACCTTTTGCTCTGTTGGATCGTAGAAATAATATCCTATATCATCTTTAGGATGTCCTACAAAGATACACTTAGTGGATCGTACTTCCAATTTATTTGGGGTGTATTGCTTCACATAAGCTTCACAACCTCATACCTTCAAATATGATAATGATGGAGCCCTTCCATACCATATTTTAAAAGGTGTCTTATCCACTTTCTTGTTTGGGGGCACATTTAATATACGGGCCGCGGAGAGCAAAGCGTAACCCCAAAATGATATAGATAATCTACTCCTAGCCATCATAGATCAAACCATATCCAATAGAGTTCGATTCCTCCTCTATCGGAACGAAGAACTTTGATTGAGTTGTTTTTCTACTTCACTTTTGAAGATTTTGAACGTTTCAAAAACTTCATCTTTGTGTCTTAGCAAGTACACATAACCATAGCGACTATAATTGTCGGTAAAATAATGAAGTATCTTTCACCATTCCTAGTCATTGGCTTAAAAGGACCACATACATCCGAATGTATGATACCTAATAAATCCTTTGCCCTTTCCTACTAAAGGGTTCCTTAGTCATTTTACATTGTAAACAAGATTCACATGTATCAAATGAACCGATTTCATTTGTCTCCAAAAGACCATTCTTTTGAAGTGTATGCATGTGATTTCTGTTTACATGACCAAGTCGAGAATGCCAAAGATAGGTCTTACTCAAATCCATTTTGAGTTTCTTGGTGATTGCTTGGTACATTGAACTATCAAATGATGTATTATCAAGAACCAGTTCATAAATACCATCATAGCCTTAAAGTAAAACATGTCATTCGTCGAAATATAAATGTCATTGTTTACAAACTTTAAATTAAAACCATATTGTCTTAAAAGGGAAACTAAAATAATGTTCCTAGTCAAACTAGGAGCATATAAAACATTTTTCAAATCGATATCCAAACCACTTGGAAGTTTCAAAACATGGTCTCCTAGGGCTTCAACTTGAACTTTCGCTCCATTGCCCATGAAGAGTCTAATGTCTCCCTTCTTGTAATGCTTATTTCTTCTGAACTCTTGCAACAAATTGCAAACATGAGTTCCACATCTGGTATCTAATACCCATGTGTTAGAAGAAATAATTTTAAGGTCAGTACGTATCATAAAGATTGTACCCGAGGTTTGCCCCGCAACCCTCTTGTTTTTCAACTCCTTGAGATAGGTTGGACAATTTCTTTTCCAATGCCCTATCTCACCACACTTAAAGTATTGATAGTTCGTGGCAACCTTTGCCTTCTCTCCTTTTTGGTTTTGGTGGTTCCGCTTTAGCCTTTCTTTTCTTTTCCCTTTGAATTGCCCCTTTCATTTGCAACACTTGCCTTGGTGCAGGGTGATGCCCTTTCTTGTTGCCATCCTCATTGATCGTCAAAATGGATAAAGCCCTTTTACCCATATTAAGCCTTTCGAGGCTATCAATGTGGCTTTTCATCTTAAAGAAATAAGATGAGACCGATTGCGTTTCCTCTATCCGACATGCATGAAGTGCTCGAACCGTTTTGAGGCGTTCTACCCTTGCTTGTTGTAGGAACATTTCCTTCAATTGGGTAATCATGTCATACGCCCATGATGTTCAAAATCCTTTTGAATCTCGGGAATCATGGTTCCCAACATGAGGCAAGAGGCTTGCATAGAATCCACAGTATTCTTGATCCAATCGTTATAGGCATCCTCATCTTCCATAAGAGGTTCATCGGGAATAGGATCGTCCAACACATAGGATATATTCTCTTATTTGAAAACGATTCTCAAGTTTCGATACCAATCCATGAAGTGTTATGATTGAAACGATCCTTTTCAATGATTGTTTTTAGTGATAGGTTACGGACGGTTTGCGTAATCTACAAAATTTTACAAAGTTCTGTTTTAGTATTTTCGATATTATTAAATTTTAATCATTAATACCCTTTTATGTCTCATAGACAATTAATAATTAAAATCTAGAATCCAACGTTACATTTAAATATTGGTTAGGTGACCTTTATCCCATTATTTAAATTAACAAGGTAGTCAACTTTTGACGATTACAACCCTTTGCAATTTCTAGCCATATGGGATCGGTTAAACATCTTTATGTTTAGTTGGCATATTTAATCCCATCAACACCTTTGTTCACCATGCTTCGGTGACCCTAAGTTCATGGTTTCCAAATCAAGTCGTCCAACTTACACACACATGTGAGTTTACACATATAAGTGGTTAGGTGACCTTTATCCCACAAACATGGTAACCCCACCTCGAACATACAAGTTCCCTCAAATGTGGTTAGGTGACCTTTATCCCACAAACAAGTTCCCAAGTGATTCGAGTGTTGTATAAAAGATGGTGTTTGACTTGTTTTATAAAAGGGGTTTTCATTTTTTTTTAATTCTAGTTTAGAAAAATTTATGTACCATATATTTGCATGCATTCAAATCAATGGTACTTTAGTGAAAACCAATTTTCAATGTTCTTTTAATAAAACCCATTTTATTATAAAAGAACCAATTTTCAAGGTTCTTTTAATAACTTTTTTCATTTTTTTAAGCTTGTTGTTGATTATTAGTTTGTTAAGCATGCATATCAAGATATCATCCAAACAACAAAATAAGCAACAACACAAGCACAACACACATATCAATAGGTGCATAACCATAGCCAACTATTTTAACCACACTTGTTAGCCGAAACAAGTGTGTCAAAAGGTCCTTCCTAAAGGGTGAATATTGACACAAATAATGTGTCGTTGAACTCACACTTGATCCCGCATCCAAATGCTTCAAGTCTTCTTCTTGTGTTGTGATTTCTCCACCTTCTTTGGGCTTCCAAATGTTCTTAAAATTCAGCTCCAAACTCCTTTGGGCTTCCAAAAATGTGTTTTGGTTATTGGGCTAAAATCCCGTTAAGAACTATGAAGTCCTTTAGGCCCGAAATGAGCCAAAACCAAAAACGCATTTTTGTGTGCATCTTCTTTTACATAAAATTATCCTAATACATTTTTCCTAGTAAAATAAAATGCAACTAATCTATTTATTTTACATACCAAATGAAAAATAAATAAATTACAGATTTTACAAATGGAAGAACAAAGATAATAATTATTACAACCCATTGAAACAATTAAATACAAATGACAAACACAATCATTCAACATATTCATACACAAGGTCATGGCTAGGTTATGAACACCAAAATATATATTCACATATATAAAATTCAAGAAGCAAAAATGGTCCAAAATATATATTCACATATATAAAATTCAAAAAGCAAAAATGGTTCCCTTTTACAACCTACATTTTTCGGCCAAGAATGAAAAACCAAAAAAAATGGGTTTTTGTCCAAACAAAACAATCATCCAAATGACATAATTTTCAAGATACTTTTATGTATGTAAGATTAATATCTTGAAAAACAAAAGGAAAACCAAGTTCAAAACTTTCGGCCATAGGGTTTCTCCAAACCCGAAAACCCAAAAATTTTAAATCCTATGAAGCATGCACTCATATAACCGGCTCTTGATGCCATTGTTGGGTTTTTCACATGTTTATCAAAGTGATTTCATCCATATAAAATCAAAACGCATCGGAAAAGTTATTTAAAACATGTTACTTTATAAGATATAAAACCCTTTTATATGCAAAACCCAATATCCCGGATCCATATACAAACATGCATGCTATCAAAATAAAACACAACCATTGGGTGTTATGGAATACTACCTTCCAATAGTAAAAGACATGAAGAAGATGATGCTTCTTGAATGATAATCTTCAAGTGTAGAAGACCTCAAGCTTGTATACCCCAAGCCTTCCAACAAACACTTGAAGTTTAGCTAGGATTTTACACTTATAACTCACTTTAAAAATCCCCTCTTGATCAACCATACCATGGCCGAAAATTAGAGAGTGTTTTCTTGAGTTTTTGCACTTGAAAATCAAACTTGAAAAACCCTAAGAACCACCACGTGTTGGCCGATTTCTGTGAAGCATTCTCTAGAGTTTTTCAAGTTCGTCTCTTGATTTTTTGTCATACAAATGTTATTAAAACTTGTGAGAGAAATAGCAACCCATCTTGCCCAATCAAAAGGTTTCTACAATGACAAATGCATGTAATGTCATTGGGGAAAAAAGCCTTGGGAAGACCATGGGAGAGGGGGGGGGGGGGGGCACATGGATTTAAAAAAAAATTCATAATTTCCTTTTTAATAATGTAAGTCTTATTTAATTTTATAACTTTTATAAAATATAACATCATATGTTATAAGACTTATGCAACCTTTTAAAATGTTATTTAACCCATTATATAACAAAATAAAATATTCTCTCAAAATAAATTATCCATATAATTTATTAGTTTGTCAAGTGCAATTATTTAGAAAACCAATTTCCAAATATTCTAAGTGTTAATATTTATTTGTTTGATCATATCATAAATAAATATTATAAGTGTTTGTCTAGCTTATTATTGGGTATGACTCGACTTAGATCATAACGTACTAGCCACATCAATTTAATATTTGTCTTGGGCATACAGAATCCAACAGATACTACTATTTATAAACATGCTCCTGAGCATCACTACACGCGCAGGACTCTTGCGCATGTAGGACTTCTGTTCAAGTTCATGTCATGCACTCTTAAACACTCTTAATCACACGTACATTTATACAATATTCAACACACTCTCTATCTAGTTTATTCGCACAGTAACGGACCCACAAAATGCATCAACATATGTTCATCAAGCACTCCATCTTTCGATGATGAGTCTTTTTTTTTAACGGCCAACAGAATCTATCACGAGCAATCTCGGGGCACCCACTGGACAAACGGAGTACTCCGAGAGTAACCCAAGTCCACCACCAATTCCGGGGAAAACCCGCTAACCCACCCGCCCGTAGGCACGACGGTGAAATTACCGGTAAAACCGGTTTGGCTCAAGGATCCAACCCAGGTTTCCCTGGGTCTTCTATCAATGCCCACCAGTGCCTCAATTTGCACCAAGTGGAAGTTGAACTTGCATCTCTCAAGAGAAATGCAAGTCTTCCACCACTTGATCTAGAGATTATTGGCAATGATGAGTCTTAATAGACGTTTCTTCAACTATTTAGAAAGTGTATAAGGGGATCTTGATTTTCACTTTCATGTAACTTTTTATGTTTAAATTTTCATTTCTATGACATCAGAATGTCATAAGATTCCTTAGAACACAAAATTAACACAAAGACTTGTTTCCGGTGATCTGTTTTCAAATTTGTTGCCTCGGCTGACTCATCTTGATTACTTGAATGTGTCAAATGGTTCTTGAAGGTATAGGAAGGTATAGGACCACTAAAGATGTACAATCTCATCTTGTGTTTTAAAAACATTTCTTAAAGTACGTTACTAGTTAAGGAAATTTGTATTTAATGGTTTATCCTTCAAAGGAGAGATCGCAATGAAAAGTAATTAAGAGTTTGATTATGCATTAGTATTTTCAAAATATATCTTTTTGATAACTACTGACCCTTTTTATTTATATAAAAAATCAAGTATTCAAAGATTAAGATCAATATTTTACTTTCACTCATGGGTGGCCTTGGCCAAGCATTCTCCATAGGTGATAACTATTTAAAGTTTTTATATCTATCTTAGGCTTATCATAAAGGGCCTACGTTGAACGTGTTCTCCCTTTTATAGCATACAACATTGCTCTCCTTATGTAGCTTTATTAGTTAAAGGAGATGTTTTTTGTTCCTTTCAATGTTCGAAAACAAAGGTTGAAAATGAGCAAATGAGAATGATACCTTATGTGTAAGTAGTTGGGACCCTTAAGTATGCTTAACTCTATACTCGTCCAGATATCACTTATATTGCTGGAATGATAGGTCGTTATCAGACAAATCCTTGCTAGATCACTGGAAAGCAGCTAAGAAAGTACTTCGATATCTACAAGAGACGAAAGACTATACACTGACTTATAGAAGAAGTGATATTTTGGAAGTGGAGGGTTATTTTGATTCTGAGTTTGGTAAATACAAAGATGATAAGAAATCCACTTCGGGGTATATCTTTATGTTAGTTGGCGGACCTATCTCATGGAAGAGACATAAACAACAGTTGACTACAACATCCACTATGATGGCATAATACATTGATATTAATAACGCAGTCTGTCATGGAATGTTGCTAAAGAATCTGATCACTTGACTCAAAGTTGTTAATTATATTTCTAGACCATTGAAGCTTTATTGTGATTAGTTAGTTGTATTTAATTTCTCAAATAGTTACAGTTCGACTACAGCTGATTATATCTTGATACCAAGTAATTATTCGTTTGTGAGCGAGTTGAGGAAAATAATTTTTGTGTTGAGTCTATAAGTACTAAGAATAGGGGTCTTGAGTTGAATATCGATTCAATGACTATATTTCTCTGCTACGTTTTCGATTTAGAATTAAAATGAATATTAAACCCTGATTAGACTTACCTGGCTCATAATAAGTGATAACTCGGCCAAATAGGAGAATGCAAGAATATATTTTTATTAGTAAATTCTAAATGGCCATTATTGTCATTTATCTAATAAATGATCATTGAATTTATTACCCCTATATCATTAGTTGATGATTATTTGATGGATATAATTACCCTTAGTAGATAAACATAGAGTTTCCCCTTGAATATATAAATAGAGATTACTAGTGAGGTTAAAAGGTTAATCACTAATCACAATATCAACAACATACAATTATGCCCCCCCCCCCCCTCCCTCAAAATATCTAAGTCATCCTAACCGTACACCCTAAACAGGAACTCGATCAATCAAAAACATATCTACGGTTTTTGAATTATCAAATACACACATGCTATCTTCTTGTTTTAAAAAATAATTGATCAACACTAACATATGAATTTTTTTGACACTATTAATTTACTATCAGTATAATTTAATTTAATTAATGTATAATTCATAAAATTATCACATCATATATTTTTTACCACCGTCACAAATGTGTCTCCCCCTCCCCCGTCCCTCTATTAGGCTTCCATGATTATAAAATTAAACAATTTTCAATATCTACAGTCTCAAGTGAGGTAATAGTTGTTGTCAATCATTGGCCTAAATGGGTGGCTAATAGTGTTGGCCAATTATTGGCTGAATTGTGCGGCCAACTATTGGTCCAACAAATTTACATTTTTATCTCGCTTTAAAATTACCGATTTTGCCATCAGTTTAAATTTATGTTTTTACCCTCATATAAAATAAATTTACGTTTTTGCTCACATCTAAATATTTAAATTTTTTCCTCGGATAAAAGTTACGATTTTGCCCCGTTTAAATTTACAGATTTGTCATTAGGTTTTTTTCTCACAGCTACGTTACGAATGCCCCCAACTTAAATTTACATTTTCTCCATCGTTTTTGTTTGTTTTCCTGGTTAAATTACAATTTTGCCGCCAGTGTAAAATTACAGTCATGCCGGCAGCTACCTGGCACTCCCCCATTGGTCCATTTAATTTACGCTTTTATCCCTAAATTAAAATTATGATTTCGCCCTCTGTTAAAAATTACGTTTTTCCAATCGTTATAGCTTTTTTTAGCAAAACTATAAAAGTTTTTATGTTTTAATTTGTTAACTCCATTTAATTTTTTCTCGTGTCAATGAGCTGCCTAATAGTCTCATTAGTCCTGAAAATTACAGTTTTGCACTGAGCCGGAAAATACGGTCTTATAATCGTTTTAGTTTTTTTCCTAGCAAAATTATAGTAGTGTTTTTTTAATTGATTGAGAATTATTCGGCCATCGCCCCGCAACGCGGGCGGGGCAACTACTAGTTATTATACATAAATGATCTTACTAGACTACCATTATTTTCATAGATGGCGTTCCCGTTATCACCACTCACCACCTCTTTACGACTTCTAATATTTTGGTTTATAGTTATTCTTTAAAGTTTTTAAATCATTTCCCTTTTATCAAATGAATTGAATGTTTTGTATACAGTCTGCTAAACGAATTGAATGCATAGAAGACCAAGTTAGAGACCAATGATACTTGATTTTTTAATGATAACAAATCATTGTATTAGACTTTTTTTTTTTTTTTTGAGTTTGATATTACAAAGACAAGACAACTAATATATATCATATATGAAAGAAGGGGATGGTTCAAATAAAAACCACTTTTATTGTGAAAACTCGAAAATTAACTAAAAAAGCCTAAAAACACACAAAAAAAATTTGTTTTTTTTTTTCAATTTTTTTTATAAAAATCGCTGGTTTTTATATATGAAAAAAAAACTTTTTTTCAAAAAAAAAAAAAAAAATTTGTAGTACACATGTGTAGTATTACACATGTGCACTACACAAAAAAAAAAATTTTTTTTTTAAATTTTTTTTTACATAAAAAACCTGCGAAAATTATTATGCAAAAAAAAAATTAGTATGTTTTTTTTGCTTTTTTAATTAGTTTTTGAGTTTTCACAATAACTAGTGGTTTTCATTTGAACATTCCCCTATGAAAGAAAATATTATCTGTATAATATTTAGCATGCATCTATTAATTTTATTATATATAAGCAACTTTCTATAAGTTATTAGAGTTAAATGTCTGGTTGGTCTTTGTGGTTTGCAAATATTGTAAAGTTGGTCCCAAGACTTTAATAATTATAAAGTTGGTCTCAGTGATTGTACTTTTTGCACTCGTATGGTCCTTGTTATTAACATATGTTAGATTTCTCAGTTAAGTCTATGTAAAATTTTAAAACTGCCATTACTATTAAAAAATAAAACAAACAAATAAAATAAAATATATATATACATATATATATATATATAGGGGATCGCTAAAATGAAAACCACCTCTAGTTATAAGAACCATGAGAACCACTTTTTAGCCCTTAGATCAACTAGATGGATGGATGAGATTAAAAGTAGTTAATATTAATATTAAAAGCTTTTTGTCTTATTATGTCTTTAATATTTTAATCAAAAAGGGTATTTAAGTAATTTTGTTTCTTTTTGTCTTATTAGTTTTATTGTTTTTTAATACATTTTTGTCCTTATTGCATTTAATGTTTTTTTTTCTAAAATCAGTTTTTTTCTTTCTAAAAATCAGTTTTTTTTTCTTCTAAAATCAGTTTTTCTTTTTTTACGACCCGTTTTTTACGACCCGTTTTTACGACCCGTTTTACGACCCGTTTTTACGACCCGTTTTTTACGCGCGTTTTTTACGACCCGTTTTACGCTCTGTTTTTTCACGTCGTTTTACGAACCATTTTTTACGACCCGTTTTACGCCCGACTTTTTCACGCGTCATTTTTCCAACGCGCCGTTTTTACGTTAATGTTTTTTTACGTTTTACGCGCCGGTTTCTTACGTTAACGTTTTTCTACATTTTACGCGTCGGTTTTTTACGTTTTACGTTAAAAATTTTACGTTTTACGTTTTTTACGTAAAAAGTTTTGCGTTTTACGTAAAAAGTTTTACGTTTGGCGTAAAACTTTTTACGTTTTACGTAAAACTTTTTATGTAAAACGTTTTAAGTAAAAAAGTTTACGGTTTACTTTAAAAAATTTATGTTTTACGTTTTACGTTAATTTTTTTAATCTTTTTACGTTTTACGTTAATTTTTTTAATCTTTTTACGTTTTACGTTAAAATTTTTACGTTTTACGTTAAAATTTTTACGTTTTACGTTAAACTTTTTTACGTTTTACGTTTTAAACTTTTTACGTAAAACTTTTTACGTTTTACGTTAAACTTTTTACGTTTGACGTAAAAGTTTACGGTTGAACTTTTTTTTCACAAAGACTTTTTTACACAAAAACTTGTTTACGCAAGACGAACGCACCCATAAATCGCAAAGTCGGTAGGTGTCTCGGATAGATTTTTATCGTCATCGACTGGGGAAAAGAATATAAAAAACCAACAACAACAAAACAAAAGTGTATCTCGAAAAAAAAAAGGGGTTTGGCTCAGATTTTTTCCGATAATTAAAAGGCTGCAAATGTGGGGTTGCGGGTTCAATAACCTACCCTCCACCATCGTTGCCGCGCCATCGTCATCAAAAAGCTAGTTTTTTTTTTTTTTTTTTTGCATCATCGCCACCCATTCCATCAACGGCAAAACGAGATCTGGGGTCCAAAATACCAACAGATCAATACCAACATATCAAACCCACAAAAATTCAAAGAAACCCCCAAAATTTCAAAGAAATACCAACAGATCTAAACCACAAAGAAATATAGAGATCAAAATGGCAGTAGCAACAAAATTACAATAGCAACAAACCCAAAAGAAATAGCATTCACATCTTTACCAAAACAGAAACCAAGAACACAAATTCAAACCCCCAAAACATACCAACTTTTGTACCAAAAGCATGATACCAAAAGCATAAACCCAGTTGAAAAATTCATAAACCCAAGAACACAAATTCATAAACCCAGTTGAAAAATTCCAACTTTTGTACCAAAAGCATGATACCTTGTGTCCTGTAACAAGACCCACAAAGGCACTCTCTTTATTTTCCTCCATGTATGAAGAACAGCAAATGCAACCATCATTTCAACCAAAAAAACACACGAAAATTCCTCAAGCACCGTCGCCCACCTCTCTCTCCGACGCCGTCGGTTCACACCCCCTTCACCCACCCCCTCACCCATCATTCACCGCCACCGCCGCCGTCGACACACCGCCACCCCTAATCCACCACATCAAACAAAGAGGGTCTTGTCACTAGAGAGAAAAAACCCACTTTCCCTTGTATATAAACAGAAAATCAGAGGAGATACAGGTGGTGCAGAGAACGAGGGGCCGTCGGAGAAATGAGGGGGCCGCCAGAGTGGGTTTGGTGTTTGGGAGTCGCCGGTGTGGAGGTGTGGTGGCGGTGGTGCAGGTAAGTTATGGAGGAGGGGTGAGGGTTTTGGGGGTTTCTTCATGAAGATGAGAGAGATGATGGACTTTTGAATGTTCTGAAACAATTTCGAAAGAGAGAGAGAGATAAGAGGTTTTGTTTTATGGGGAGTGAGAAAAGTCAGACATTAATAGGAGAGAGGAGAGAGGATAGATGAGAGATTAGACATTTATAGGAAATGACCAAATTACCCCTTTTCCTGATTGGTTGAGAGTGGTTCTCATGGTTCTCATAACTGGAGGTGGTTCTTATTCTAGCGGCTCCCTATATATATATATATATATATATATATATATATATATATATATATATATATATATATATAAGGGTTAATGGATTTAAACACCCCCAACTATTGCCATTTGGCCGCTGGCACTCTCAACTTTGGCTCACACCAC
This sequence comes from Helianthus tuberosus, assembly GCA_030545235.1. Taxonomy (NCBI): domain Eukaryota; kingdom Viridiplantae; phylum Streptophyta; class Magnoliopsida; order Asterales; family Asteraceae; genus Helianthus; species Helianthus tuberosus. The sequence continues at coordinate 16,437 of JARYGA010013867.1, forward strand.
TCCCAACTTAACACTTGGGTTGATGTGTCACCCCGTCGTTAAATAAACACTAACTGGGTTAGTTCTTTTTGCTGACATGGCCAATATTTGCTGACGTGGCACGCTGATGGATCCAAATTTGCTGACGTGGCATGCTGATGAAATCACATTTCCCCTACGTAAGCAGTTTTACTCAGCATTAAACTTCAATTTCTATTAATTTCCCCCAAAAGAATTTATAACAATTTCTTTGATTCTCAAATACAATCCAACTTTGAAACTTTACAAATTGTCAAACATCGATCCTTATGAACACGCACGAATCCAATAATATATTTGTTCGTTTAAAATCGCATCAGATTCATATGAACAGCCTGGGTTCTTAAACGATGTTCTAGGTTCGTAGAAGTTGTTGGCTTTGTAAAAAATGTTTCTGTTCGAACAACACTTGATTCAGATTTACGAATCAGATTTAACAAACTAATATGTCGATACGTGAACACTTGATTCGTAACGAGTGCAAATCTGTAACAAACTGTTCGAACAGTTTTCAACAACACCCAAATCGCAGAAATCACCTCACATATTCCAGCACCGGAGGAGAATCGCGAATAGAGCAGGCCGCCCTCACCGTTCCAGTAACTTCTATCACGGCCCAGATCGCCGTCGTGCAGCTAGACCACCTCCACCGCATTGTTGCCAACATTTTTGTACCCGATGTTATCAACATCGGTGTCTTCGTAATGGTCATGGCCGCCGCCGCGACGCCTCAGGTCGCTTGAAGCAGTAGGTAGATTGTTAATTCATGTTGAAACCTTCGAATCCGAACCCTCATTCATCACCGCCGATCAGTCTTTGACTGAAATTAAGTTTGAGGGAGAAGATGACGGTTGAACTATGTACGGATCTCGCCGGAGAAGATGACGGTTGAATCCGAACCGAAGTTCAACACCATGTACATAAATTTTTGAGAGTTTATGAGATTGGGTTGGGAGGTAGTTTGTGAGATTGGGTTGCAGATTTGTGAGATGTAATGTTTGTTTTTTAATTTTTTTTGTGAGAGTTCAAAGTTTTGGATTGGGTTGGGAGGGAAATTTTTGAGGATGAAAATGTAAGTTTAAAAATATTAGCCACGTCAGCAAATTTGGATCCATCAGCGTGCCACGTCAGCAAAAAGAACTAACCCAGTTAGTGTTTATTTAACAATGGGGTGACACAGCAACCCAAGTGTTAAGTTGGGAGTGGTGTGAGCCAAAGTCAAAGTTGAGAGTGTCAGCGGCTAAATGGCAATAGTTGGGGGTGTTTAAATCTATTAACCCTATATATAAACAAATTCCACTAGCCTCTACCGGAATGACCCTAAACTCACTGCGCAAATCTCTAATTATTGGGATTGAACCCTATCAGAGGAACAGATAATTAGAGCCAAAACTGGTTCACAACAATGGATTCATTATAAGCAGTAGTTTACACCAGGCTTTCCCCTTGAAAGTGTTTATAACATCTGATGTCCTCTATCCACTGTCTGTATACAAAAACTGATGTCCTTCAAACTGCTAATGAAGCCCTGAAGACTGTTAAGAATTAAACACTGCTGGTTCAATCTACTGATGCTATCTAAGTATTGTTGTTGATTAAAGAACTGCCCACTCAAGGACTGATCAACTTTGAGGAAAGCACTGATAGTCAAACATCAATGCTGATGGAAGGAGAAAGCAGTAGTTTATGTAGCAACTCTCACTAAAAAGTCCTATTTAGTATTATAATTAGTCCAATAGGAAACCCTAATTGAGAAACCCAAGTGATTCTGCAGAAACCCTAAGATTTTCAGAACAATCAGAATCAGGATTAGGGCCCCTAAAACTCAGGGGGGGGGTATTTTCTATTGATGATTATCCATATAACTTGCTTTCGAAGTTTAATTTTAAGAAATTGTTGACTCAGCTAGGCTAGTCCCACACGTGGCGAACCTATAGTGCTTAGGTTTTCCTTACGCACCGTAAGGAAATTAGTGTTACGGTGCGCAAGGGTTGTTACGGACCGTAAGGAAATGAGGGTTACGGTGCGTAAGCTAATCAAATTTCGTGTATAAATAGCAGACATTGGCACTTAGTTTCTGGTGTTCATTCGACGGAGAAATTCAACCTGTACGTTGAGTTTTGGTCCGATTACTTCAATTAACACACACAATCACTAGTTTCTGCTACGATACAGGGTATTAATTCGATCGCTGCTACGATTCATTGTCCGATCGATCGATGTACTCAATGGATGTTTAAAGTGCTGCCCACATTAGGGTTATACTTTGTCATTCGTCGTGATTTCGACGGGATGTTGAGTGCTGTCCGAAATCGGACTATACTCTGTCCTTAGTTGTGAATCCGTTGGATGTTTAAGTATCGTACTTTGTCGTTCGTCGTTAATTCGATGGATGTTTAAGTATCGCACTTTGTCATTTGTTGTGAGGGTTGATCTCGTGAGTTATCGTAAATGCTGTATTAAGTTAATTACCTAGTTCGTGTGCAAATTAGGTTATTAAGCTTATCAGTAGGCTAAACTCTACCTCATATCAAAGGAGATAGCTCAATTACCCATTTTACCAAGTAAAGCAAAGGTGAGTTCACATTCTCTACAAGGCTCGGCCATCCTCCGTGGGTAGGATGCCAGTATTAAAAACATACGAATTCTCCAGAGTGCAGAATACGTACGTTCTCAGTGTGTAGAACGAACAGAATAAAACTTTGGGATGGAAAATCCTACGGGCTAGTAAGCCAGTGAACAGAAGCCGTGAATTCACTCAACTTTGTTGTTGACTCGTTGTTACATGCCTTGCAGGTCGTTAGATCCCTAGCTTAAGGAGCTTGCACGAGGAGGCGTGGTCGTTGTGGGAAAACATTTCAATTAATATTAAACTTATGTTTTGTGCTTCCGCTGTAAACTCAAACTATGTTTTGACACCAATTGTATTGTGTTGGATTTTATTAAAATTACTTACATGCTTTGTTCAATATGATTGGTGGCTATGATCCTGGGCATGTCACGCCTCCAAGGCGGGGTGGGGTTTTTGGAGGGTGTGACAGTTTAGTTTGTCACTTATATTGTACAGAATCAGTGGTTAAGTTAGCAGTGTTTGTATTAGAACAGTGGGTAAAGGTTGTGAGGTTGTTAGATGTCACTTTCATGGTGACGTCAGCTTAGATGCTTCAGTGGTTTGATTTGCCTATAAATGGAACAGTACCATGTATTGTTACATTTGATTGACTGAGTGAGTCTATCTCCTCCAATCCTTTCATCTTGTGCGATCAATCAGGGAGCATCAGGCTGAGGGGGAGTTTTGTTGTAACCATGCATTGTAATATTTTGATTTGATTTGTAAACTTTCGACCTAATGAAAAGCATGTGTTTATCAGAACTATTCTCCCTTTTTTATTGTGTTTATAAAGTTTGTTTCCATTTCCGCTGAACTTTACATTATTTCATATTCTTTCATTGTTCAAATTATACAAACAAACACAATCATGAGAGCCTCCGATCCTAACAATTGGTATCAGAGCTTGGACAGTCAAATTCGATCTAACAATCAATTTGACATAATAGTTCAGCTCAAAATTCATTGATGCTAAGGTTAATCGTATTTAGTTGAAAAACAGAGTAACGAGTGATCACGTTCAAAATTGCTATTCAAAAACTCTGTAAAACAACCAAGATGTCATAAGACACACAAACTTCACATAACAAGTGATGTCATACATAAAACACCTATAGTTTTCAGATCTGAAAATATGCCTGATAACTATGGTATAATTATCTTTTTTACAAAATTGATTTCAATTGTTGTTATGAAGTTTTGTGCTGTATCCATCATGTTTGCTGCTAAAGTATGTACCTCAGGTCGACAAAAACCTATGTTCGTAAAAACATTAGTGTTTTTGTTAACATAAAAAGAGGGAAATTAAAACTTTAGTTATTAGATCTTATGTGTTGAAAAACGGGTTGGGAATCATGTTAAAAAGGACCAAATCAACTTTGTTAAAAATACATTAAGAAAATCAGGTGTTAAAATAGTCCAAATCATATGTAATGTGAGATCTGACATAAGCATGTACAAATATGATCAGATCTCTCAAAACATTGCTGCAAAATGATTCTGGAATAAGTATTTCTTCAATAAAACCTCCCAGTGTGTATTTCAGTACTTATGAATGGGAAGGGTAAAAAGGGAAGAAGAAAAATAACAAATACTCAAAAGTGTGTTTATCTCAAAACTTTTGAAGTCAAAGGAAAAGAGCATAAATGTAAAACACTTACGAGTCCAAAATTGGGTGAACAATGGTTATCAAGCAACTGTGTGCATTCATTGATTCAGGAAAGTTCAGGTAACAATAGTATCACCAGTGATTAAACTTACAAGAGGACTAGACAAGTTTTTCAGAGTCATCACATGGTAACAAAGTCTATAACAGGACTTTCAATACTTATGTGAACATGTCTCCTCATTTTTGCAATCAATCAACAAGAAAATGGTCTCAAACAGCGGTTATTACAATTTCAAATCACTGACCATTTTCATAAATCTTGAGAGTGATGTGATTATGAGTTTAATTAGAAAATATACCAGATCCTGTTTGATGTTGTTTTCAGAAAAACTTTTAATTATTTTTCTTGAAAGAGTTTTTCTCAAATAAAACAGGATATATTATTCTTTATTTTTCTTCAAGAGTGATATATTTTGTACTTTTACTTGTTTTGATAGCAAAAGTTTCAAACACCTGTCAGGATATAGAACCCTTATTTTTTGTAATATTATCCTTGAAAATAGGTCTAAAGGAAATGGTACAAATGTCAAGGTCATGTCTAACTCAAGTTTGTTTTAACACAGATCAGAGATTGATTGTTAACAGACCTTAAAATACTTGGTACCCATGTTCTAATTTAAATATTATGACACAAAATGAGTAGCCATAGTAAAAAGGTTTCCATCATCTGGGGTACTAAACCACTGTCTGTAATCTACAAAAGCTTCAAAACTTGTAATAGACATGTGGCAAAACCTTTAATGCAAATTCCTGTAAAAACTGCTGACATATTAAACTTGACAATTTACATCTAAAATGTATTTTGTTGAAGATATCAATCTTGCAGATATTTCATAATCATCATTAACAGATGTTGAACATGATATTGTGGTTTCACAAGACTAAATCATTTCTTTCATCAGAGCAGCAGATGTTCAAAACAGTTGTCAAAAAGCTTATCCACTGTTGCACTAACAGTTGCTGACATAATAGCCCTCAAATCCTTACCATTACCTTACTCCTAATCACTGTTCTGTTCAAACATATGTTTCCTAAATACTGTCCACTGCTGAAAGTCAACCCCTGTTCTTTCATTTTCTTGGTAATCACTGTTGTTCAAAATCAGTGTTCTATCCACTGATAAAGCTATCCACTGATAGTTAAAATCATCCACTGTCTTCACTTTGACCGTTGCAACCACTGATATTTGCTTTATCAGTGGTTCCCTAAACAACTGTCCTCCATTATTCATCTTTCCATCAGAGGTTGGCACGTGGTCAGTTATTAGCCATCAGATCTTCGTAACCGCTGCAACGTCAGCATTCACTTTTTCTCTTATAAAACCCTGATCAAAACCCCCAAACAGGATTTTACACTGTCAAATTGAATTCCAAAATTCTTTTCTCAAAAGCAGTTTCCATCCTTCCGTCTCAAATCATTCTTCGTTCTTCTTCATCAAAATGACAAAATCAAAATCATCGTCAGATTCCAAAAAGGTCACTCAAAAGGCCGTTGAACCCATTGAAATTCCATACAAAGCACTTCACAACTACTTGGGTCTACTCACAAAACCTACTACCACCAAAGTCTTTGATTCCATCATTGACACCCTTGCACCTTCAAAGTAAAAAACATTGTTGACTGCTGATGCTCCTATTTACGAACAAACCCAGAGAGAATTTTGGAAAAATGCCACACTTGAGTATCAAGGTGACACAGTTATAGCCATTAATTCTTCCATAAAGGGCAAAAAGATCCAAATCACTCCACAATCAATTTCAGAAGTCTTTGCACTCGATGATCAGGAAGGTAAAACTTGTTTTCCCAAAAACGAGTTAAAAACTGATTTTCTGGAAAGAGGGTATGGTGCGGAAATGAAAAGGGACACCTTACAAAAAGGCTTCTTCCCTTCTGCACCAAGGTTTTTATTTCATACCCTTTTGATGTGTGTTTTAAATAAAACAACTGCTTTTAATGAAATACCATCAAAGATCCAAAACCTGGGCTTTGCTATCTTACACAATGAAAATTTTAACTATTCCCAGGAGATCTTTGATGATTTGGTAAAAAATGTTGATAGCAAATCATTTCTACTTTTTCCAAGGTTTTTAAGCTACTATTTTAAACAAAAATTCGGAAAGGAGAATGAAAATTTGCTCATCCAAGGTGAATCCTTTCAAATACATCGTTTAACATCTGAAACATTCACTAGAACGTTAACACCTGGAAAAACACAAGCAGAGGTGCCTGAGCAGACTTTAGCTGCTACCACTGCTCCTCAGGTATCTGCTGCTGAGCCCACTGCTCCAGGTGATCATAGTAGCACATCCATTGCTATGAAACCCACACCTGCCATTACCAAAAAGCCTAAAAAGAAATCATCCAAAAAGCCCCCCAAACCCACTAAAAAGGCAACTCTAGAAGATGAGATCCCAGAGCCACTGCCAGTGACAACACAAATGTCACCAAAAGCCACTGCTGCTACTTCCTCACAACAGATGGAAGAAAGATCTCCACCCTTGCCTCAAACTCCTCCTGCATCCTCACAAAAGGATTAGGTTGTAAACCCAGGGACCCCATATTATGAAGCTCTGGATCCAATTAGATCCATCTTCCTCAGTCCTGATCCCAAGGACATGTCTCTTTCAACACCCATATCTTCACCCCTCTCATTACCACAATCCATACTACCCCTGTTGCATGCAGTTGCTATAGCTCAGACACAAACTAGTTCCTCTCAATCATATGTCACTGAGAGTACACTCCCACAAGTGACTGGGTCTGATGCTTATACCTCTGTTATCCCAGTAACAAATGAGGAGGTTACACTGCAGGAGTTACAAGTAATTCCTGTCAGTAGTTCAAGTGGAGCAGCAACTACAAGTGTTGGATCAACAGATCTACATTTGGCCAGTTGTTTCATCAATCAGACTCCCTTGAAGGCAATTCCTGCTATAGCACCTCTGATAACCACTAGTGAGTTTGTTTTGACCACTGGTACCATCAGAAAGTTATCAAGTCTTGAAGGAAGAAGACCTCAGTACCAAGAACAAGGGGCATCAATGGATGACTTTTGGAACTCGTTCCCTAAATCAAACATTTATACAACCACTGCTGGTGGGGAATCAGATGATCCCATTAACTTGGGTGATTATTTGAAATATCAGGAATTGACGGAGAAGGTAGACAGAATTGACTCATCTGTTACATACATCAAGAAAATGCTGCAACAGTTGTTAAATTCACAAAAGTCCACACCCACTGCTGCACCACCACATGTTCCATCTACATCCACTGCCCCATCTCCTGATGCCCTTTGGAAGCTGTTTCAACCACTACTCATCCATCAAAACCAAGTAGCTGATCAGAAACATGAAATACAGGTTCAAAAGATCAGAAATACTATGGAAGCAAGATTTAGAGATACTCAGGAAGATATCAAGGCAATAAAAGCCCATTTGAAAAACACCACTGGCACTGCTCCTCCCATTGTTCTCTTCATTGATAACCCCCCTCTAGATAATGCCAAAAAGGGGAAGAAAATCAAACAGTGGAAGAAGAAGAAGGGAATAGAAGATGGTCTCTATATTGAACCACTAAAAGATGCTATGACTAAAGATATTCCCTTGCCAGATGGTAGTAAAAAGATTGATGTTACCACTAATGCACTTGCCAAAGCAAAAGAAAGTGTAAAAAGGGACAGAGAGGCAAAGGATATGTCCAGGTGGAATGAGGAGAAAATAGCTTATATGGAGCTGAATGCGCAGGGTTGTTCTGAGCCAAAGGATGTTAAAAATCCTGAGCCTAAAAGAAAGAATCCTACTAGAAAAGTGAGGGAACCCAAATCCACACCATCCAGACTCACAAAGCATACTCCCAAACCACCTTCCAAAAGCCCCCAACATCAATCTTCCACCCAAACAGTTGCTGCAACATCTATTGTATCAACAACTGCTGATACTTCAGTAGTTTCAACAACTGTTAGCCAAACACCTGTCACCACTACAACACACACCACAACCACTGCCCTACCACCACCACCAAAAATCACTTCATCACCTAAAATCACTTCACTACCAAAAACCATCACTTCAACTACATCACCATCCACCAAATCACCACCTGCTGAAAAGCAGAAGACATCTACTGACACATCAGTAGTTGTAATGACAACAGAGGTTGAAACACCAGTTGTTTCAACAGTGGTTTGCCAGACATCTACCAAATCCCTCACCATTTCAACAATCACCATACAACCCATTATCACATCACAACCGAACCCCCCTTCACCCAAAAAGCTTTACACAAGGAAAAGGAAATTTCAGGAGGGTAATGATGATATACCAGCACCAATTCCTTTATCCTCCACACCTTACATTGCCATCAAACCACAACAATCCATTCCACCAACTTTTGTCAAACCAATAAACCCTACTAATATTGTATCCACTGCTGCAAGTTATCCACTATAATTCTTTGAAAAGTGTATTGTGCCCTTTTTGTTAAAAATGTTTGTGCCCTGGGTCTGGACGTTTAGTGTATGCAATGTAAAAATGTTTTCATGAGAGCCCTAGTGATCATAGTCTAGACTCGAGAAGGAATCCTAGTTCGCTATGATCAAGGCTCTGATACCAATCTGTCACACCCTGGCTTTGCGGAAGCGTGGGTTCATTTTGGTGTGACTTCTTAATACCATAGCATAATCACAACAATGCTATATGAAAATAAAACCATGATGATCATCCATTACTTCAAGTTTTAAAAGTAAAATACTACAACATTGTTTTAGAGTTGACACATGCAACGAGTTTACAACACAACATAATAAAAACCTTGTTCATAAGACACAACCACAAAACATGAAATAGACACAGTTTAGGACTTGTGACTCATCCAGGCAAAAGTCACAACCCTTAAACTCGGATGACATCACTTTTCCTACGCAGCTTAATACCCTTGCATACTTGGCCAGATCCGTTAATTTCCTGAAATACATGTAAGTTGAAAAATCAACATAAAGTTAAGCGAGTTCATGTAAAAGTGAGTTTGTATAAACCTTTGTAATATGTCTGTATGTATGAAAAATCCCTGGTATGTAGCAATTAAGGAAAAAAAGAGATCACCATTGGCTTACAAAGCCAATGATATGTGTGAAGTGCTGTAGGAAGACTCAAACCTAGCAGATTTTTGCGTCGGGTACAAAGTCACCCCGAGGTCTGTTCTGTTGGGCCTGGAGTTGGGCTCGCTACACCCAGATAGATCTACCGCTACTGACCCTCGGTCCTACAATGAGGATTAATGGCCTCTAGTTTCCGCCTACCCACTCACATGATCTAAGTAGTAACCCTCCTTAAGCTAACCATACCATGTATAAAAGTATCCGTAATCATTGTAACATGTATTTCACCCCCGAAGTATAAAAACTGAAAACAGTTAAGAGAAAAGGGGGACATGAACTCACTGAAGTGCGTCTCGAAATAGTCAATCCCAAATCAACCTGCTGCGTGACGACCTACACGTACTAACTTCTATTAGACGCATGGCCGTGCCTTGGCTTAGGGTTTAACGTTTTGTTGGAGAAATAGTTAGGTAACTATTCCGTGTTCACACTTCTTATTTATTTAATAAGTATATACCTTCCCAAGGATGGGGGTTTTAAATACATGTAAACGTTATATTTCTGAAAATATATCTTTAAGTCTCACTTGAAAATATATTTTAAATCACTTTGTCTAAAATATTTTGTCTCCCAAAATATACCTATTTTTCCCAAAAATATTATATTTTACTTTATATAATTTCCAAAATAATGCCTTATCAAAATACATATTTAAGAGTATTTTCCGAAAATACATAAGTTACGTTTTAAAGTTCGTGCGGATATAACAGTACCGGTGTAACTTAAATATTTATTTGTGAGGGCGTTGGTATTGTTTTGGAGTCGATACTTCTCATTGTATTCAAGTTATATTATTTTTACTCTAAAAATAATATATAGTTCACAAAATAATCATAAAATCACACAAGCGTTTTACTATGAAATATATATTTAATAAGTTTTATTTACGAAAATCCACCTCCGACACTTGGTAATTTTTGTAATAAAAATCATGGCGAAGTTTATTTTGAAAACCAAGTTAAAAACACATTTATAAATATTTGTTACAAAAGTATTTCTAAGTGTTATGTTTCTGGAAAAATTTCACCAGAGTTTCTTCTGTAACTGGAGGTGTC